>ML800326.1:421064-434816 GCA_009831015.1 Picea engelmannii
TTTTCTGAACCGGCTCTTTACTTGCCTCCTCTATGCGTGCCACATCATCTAACGCTGTGTTCCAGCATCTGCATTCCAGTAGTCGTGTTTCAGCAGTCGTGTTTCAGCATCTACGTTTCAGCATGTTTCACTTTTGTGTTGCATCATCTGTGTTTGCTTCCAACAGTCGTGTTTCAGCATTCGTGTTGCAGCAGTCGTGTTTCAGCATCTGTGTTCGCATTGGTGTTGCAGCATCTGTGTTCGTATAAACAATCTTGATCATCTGCGTCATTCTTCTGTTATAGCCATCAATGACAACCTTAACCATCTGCGTTTAGCTTCTGTGTTCCAACGCTGTTTCAACACTGTTTTTTCAGCATCTGTGGTTGCATTTGTGTTGCAGCAGTTCGCATTTGTGTTGCAACAGTTTACATTTGTATTACAGCGTGTTTCAGCATCTGTTCTTCATAATCAATCGATTGCCATCAATGACAACCTTGATCATCTGCGTCATCTCTATTGTAGCCATATTTCCAACAGAGGAATGATAACATAATGACAAACATTATAAAAAACGTCTTTAGCATTTTCTTCCCAGAGAGCTGAGTGGTATTTATGAACAAGCTCTGGGTAGGAAACATTCCAACTCCAATTCATTAATGGAAAAGGAGTCGTAAAACAAATGGCATCCATAATATATGCAGACATATAAAAAGACACTGGTTGTCCTTTTGACTTGGCTGCTTTGTAATTTACAACCTCTTGTGTGAGGTTATCTGACAAAATTTTATGCCAGTTAAAACTACATCCTTCTGAAACTTCCTCTAGGAAGGGTGTCCAGTCTGTATGAAAGTGACAGGGATTGTTTCTCCCGAAAAGTCTACATAACATCATTGCTACATAAACCATATATTCATTTAATGAAGCTGTGGCATAAATCCCATGTAAATCAGCCCTAAACTTCGCTTCAGACCTGGCCCATCCTCTAATCATGTTAGGGTATGTCTGGCCCGCTTCAATGCATTCTTTTCTTTGAAACTCGGCTAAAAACTCAGAATTAAAGGTGTGTCTATAATTGGGCAAGAGTTTGTACATTACTTGAATGTACTCAGGCCTGAATGAGTCGACGACAACTCCTTTCTCATTCAGAATGATTCTTGTTGGGATATCTACTTTATCCAAAGCCCAGCCGATCATATCGGTATACGTCACCAACCTCGGACGTGTAGCAACCTTATGAAGCTTAGTTTCAGCAATGTCCCGGAGATGATTTTCTGAATCAGGGTCTGCATATTTAAGCTCATCCTCTAGCTTTTCGGAAATTCCAGTCCACAATTTGATGGAGTGTACTCCGAGTGGAGTAGTATCAGAGATAATATCGCCTACTGGTTGGTCTTTGTTTTTCTTCGGTGCTTTTTTGGGTGCCATAGCTCTGCGTTTAACCTGAAAACTTGTCACAGAGAGTGGATGAAAAGACTTAGCTTTGAAATGAAAATACATACATTTCGAACGTTTACTTCGAATATATCATAAAAATATTGAGATTTGTACCTCTGTTACGAAGTTAAATCTCTTACTCCAAAAGATATTTTCGAAGATATGCATTTAATTTCCGTACTTAGGCTTTCTCGGTGTTTTCAAATATAATAGAAACTTACTTAATCGGACAATGACGCGTTAATGAACATTCAAAGAAAGATTAACTTTAAAATCTGTTTAGAAAGATGATTTATTAGTGTTAATCATGAGTTAAGTCTGAAAACATGACTTTTCGGGGATTCGACACTCTTGATGTTGAAAGACATGTCATCGAAGTAAACTTGATCGCCAAAATCACGAAATTGCGAAATCGCAATGTATTAATTAAAAATTAAACGTTTTTTAATATGTTGATTAATTGAGATTCAATTTTTTTCGGGATTTTGTTAATTGGAAAATCGGAAGTCGGGATTTCGGGAAATCTGATGACATGAGTCATGTTCTCATGGAATCGCGAATCTCGAAATCGCGAAATGGCGATGACCTGTTTCTTTAAAACATGATTTAACTTATCTTAATCAACTCAGTAATCAAGATTAAGGCCAAAATAAATATAGTTTATTTCAAATGTGAATTATGAGTCGAGATTTTGGTGATCGAGATTTTGGGAAATAGGATGACAAGAAACACGCTTGTCATAGAACCGCAAATCCCAAAATTGCGATGTAATTATTTAACTCTTAATCATTCTTAGCAGAGATTATATTAATTCATATCTTTACTTAAGGGTCAAATGTATCGCGAAATCGGGAAATCGGGAAACACAATGACACGATTATATGATCTTATTGAACCGCGAATCCCGATATTGTGACGTGATTAACTTGACTTTTAAACCCTTTTAATTGAGAATTAAGTAATTTATGTTTTAATTAAGTCTTAAGGTATCGGTAAATCGGGGATCGGGGTTTCGCAATTTGATTTGCATTAAAAATTTGTTTACGTCAAACTCCGAATCCCGATTTCAACATTTGACTGAAAAACTCACAAATTTAAAATTATACTCCTTTTAAATAATTTTTTTGAAAAGTGTTGGAAAATTTATATATTTGTAAACCTTTATCTGTTCTTTATTCAAAAATAAATAAAAAGGTATCGCGAATTTTAGAAATGATGAAATTTTTCTTTGAGGAAAGTTGAAACCTTAAAAATAAAAATTTAGACCTTAGGAACGAAAAATTTAATCTTGGTTTCAACATAGCCTATGAACAATTTACACCCCAAAAGAATGTACACTCCTCCACACAGGGGAGTAGAGGGGG
The DNA here is from genome assembly GCA_009831015.1 of Picea engelmannii. Taxonomy (NCBI): domain Eukaryota; kingdom Viridiplantae; phylum Streptophyta; class Pinopsida; order Pinales; family Pinaceae; genus Picea; species Picea engelmannii. The sequence goes on from ML800326.1 coordinate 423,845, forward strand.
GGTTAACCCCCCCTCCCCACGGGGTCTGGGGGCAAGTGAGCCCCCGAAAGAAAAAATTTCCTTGTAAATGTATATTGTAATTTCATAGTAAATATGGATCATTCATTATAAGGTCGTAGATCTAAGAATAGAATTTATGTTAGGGTTTTTTTCCCTAGAAGGAAACTCTCTTTTATGAAGGAAATGTATTGCTGCTATGTATCATTGCAAATATTGTATTCTGTGAGAGGAGGTTGTGAGACAAAGAAGAGGAAGTTACAATGAGTGTTTTGTAGGTTGTATCCCTTCATCTGATGGATAATAATAAAGGAAGGACATGACAATTTCTATGGTGGACGTAGCCCACACTGGGTGAACCACATATATCTGTGTCTCTATTGTATTGTGTATCTTCTTTGTTTTATTTCCACATTTGTTTTATTTTAATTCTCCACGATCCTATTTTTCTAACCACTGGTATTAGAGAGAAAGGTAACTCAAAGAAAATGAGGGTTCCCGGTTCGAGTGGGAGAAATGGTGGAAGATGGAAAGTTTAGGGTCAAGAAATTTAACAACCAAAACTAACAATTATGGAAGATGCATAAGGAAGATTATTTATATCAGAAGTACCTATTCCTACCATTGGGTGGAAAAGAAAGGAAGGCGATGACCATGAAGGATGAAGAATGCGTCTTTCTTGATAGAAAGGAACTAGGAACGATATGACTGAGCCTAGCAGTGTCGATGGATTTGAATATTTCTAAAGAAAACACAATGAAGCAGTTGATGGATGCATTGAATAAACTATATGAAAAACCCTTGGCGTCCAATAAGGTATTTCTAATGAAGAAATTATTTAATATGTAGATGTCAGAAGGTGGGTCTGTTGTATATCATTTAAATGAATTTAATATGCTTACTAATCAAATAAGTTATGTAAAAGTGGACTTTGATGATGAGGTCATGGATCTTATAATCTTGTGCTCATTGCCAGAAAGATGGAACGACTTGGTCATGGTTGTAAGTAACTATGTCTCTGGCTCAAACACTTTAAAATTTGATGATGTTTTTGGTGTTATCCTTAGTGAGGAAATGTGAAGGAAACGCATACGTGAGACATCGGGTAATGCATTAAACATGGAGAATAGGGGAAGACAAAAGGATAGAGGAAAGGGTTCACAGAATCGTGAGAATTCTAGGAAGAGCAGATCCAAATCAAGATTTTGAAATATAGAGTGTTGGAATTGTGGGAAGAAAGAATATATGAAGAAAGACTGCAAAGCTCCAAAAGAAAAAGAGATGGACAACAAAAGAAAAATCAGGAAGCAAATGTAATAGGTGATGTGTTACAATATGCTTTGATTGTTTCTTTATATAATATTTTTGAGACTTGGGTAGTAGATTCAGGGGATTCATTTCATGCCACACCCCATACGAAACATTTTATAGATTATGTTCAAGGTGATTTTAGACAGGTTCATTTGGGTGATGATGCACCATGGAAAATTTTTGGAATGGTAAAGGTAAAAGTAAAGCAAAGAAATGGAAACCATTGGTTGATTAAAGAGGTAGAACATGTTCCATATCTAAGGAAAAATAAAATTTCAATAGGGCAGTTGGAAAGGGAAGGTTGTATATCCATATTTACAGAGAAGGTGTGGAAGCTCACCAAAGCATCATTGGTGATAAAAAAAGGAGAGAAGGTAGGCACATTGTATTTATGTACTGGTAACACTGACTCTTTTATCTCTTTAGCTTTGTAATATACCAGATATAAAAAGTATGCAAAACAGAAATAAAATGCTAGAAATGGAAGAATAACAACAATATAACCAGAACATTCACCACAATAGCATTGAAATGATATAAGAATAACAACAGAAATAACACTTTGAATCTGAAATCAATGTTCACGGTCCTCTTTGAGGGGGAAACCTCCAGTTGAGCAGAGCTCTATTACAATAATATCCAAGCTAGGTTTCTCATACCCTCAACTCCTATTTATACTAAATATGTCTATCAAAAGAAGCATCTAGAGGAAGATCCTTCTAGAAGTGGAAGCTTCTATTAGGTCTTCTTACATCCGAATTATATTATTTTATTGCAATGCCTTATTAGTATTGATATTTACTACATCCAAATATATTATTCTACCTATGTGTGGGTTAGGACCCTAACATGTTCTCCCCCTTAAAAACAACCTTGTCCTAAAGGCTGGAGATGTGGAAATTGCTGCAGAATGGTAGTTGGTTCTCAAGTGGAATCTGCTGGAGTTGTATATTTCCAATCAATTAGCACTTCCTTGATGGTTCTCTGACACAAGAGATGCTCATGCTGGTCCAAAAATGCTTGTGGCTATAGCCAAATGGATCCTTCTTCGGCTAACTCAGGAAAGTTGGTTTGAATTTGGAACTTTGTTTCGATCACCTTATTTAAGGAGGAAACATGAAAAACAAGATGTAGCTTCAAATGAATGGGAAAATCTAACTGATAGGCCACCTGTCCCACATTCTTGAGAACTATATAAGGACCATAAAATTTGGGCGCTATCTTCTGACAATTCTAGGCCTTGAGGAAATTCTTCCTGAAAGGTTGCAGGCGAAGAAACACCTGATCCCCTTCTTCAAATTGACATTCAGAGTGACCTTGATCTGCTTGTTTCTTCATGTGATTTTGTGCCATGACCAAATTATCTTTGAGGGTATGGAGAATAGCCTCTCAAACTGTAAGTGTTTGGTCAAATGCCTGGACCTTCGAGACACTAGGTAAGTATGATAGAACTGAAGGTGGCTTCTGTCCATATACCGCTTCAAAACGAGTCATGTGTGTAGCTATATGGTATGAAGTGTTGTACCATCATTCAGCTATGGGTGACCATTGAGCCCACTGATTTTGATTTTCTGAGGCAAAACACCTCAAATATGTTTCCAAACACTTGTTGACAACTTATGTTTGACCATCAATCTGGGGATGATAAGTTGTATTGAGATGCAATTGCATGCCTTGTATCTTGAACAGTTCTTGCCAAAAATTGTTTGTGAAAGTTGGGTCACGATCAGAAACAATAGAGTGCGGCATGCCATGAAGCTTGAAGACTTGATCCATGAAAATTTGAGCCACCATGGATGTTGTAAACAGGTGTTGAAGAGCATAGAAATGAGCATACTTGGAAAGGCGATCAACAACCACCATGATGACTGATTTATTTCCTGATTTGGGTAAGCCTGTAATAAAATCCACAGAGATGTCCTTCCAAATATCAGGTGTAATTGAGAGCGGTTGTAGTGTGCCCAGAGATTTGACTGTTTCTCCCTTGTTGTGTTCACACACATCACATTCAATGACAAAAGTATGAATGTCCTATTTCATACCATCCCAAAAAAAAGAACGTTTGACCCTGTCATAGGTTTTGGTGAACCCTGAATGCCCTGTTGTTGGTGTAGCATGACGCTCATAAAGTATCATGGTTTTAAGCTTTGATTGTTTACTTAAATACAAATAGCCTTTTATTGAAGCTCATCATGGAGTCAAGAGTACCCTGGGGTAGCTGGAGCATTGGACTGCAATTGTTGGATCAACTGCAAACTTTTGGGATCTTGTAGCCATTCCTTAAGAATATCTTGGAGCCAATCAGGTACAATGAAGGAAAGAGAAAAAAGGGATCCCAAAAGTGCATCCGCAACCACATTTTCTTTGCCTTTCTTGTAAATCATCTCATAATCATAGACAAATAGCTTAGTTACCCATTTTTGTTTCTCTAGGGAGGAAATGCATTGTTCCAAAAAATACTTGAGGCTTTGATGGTCTGTCTTAATTTGGAAGCGTTTCACCAATAGATAAGGGCACCACAAATCAACGACATGCAGAATAGCCAACATTTCCTTTTCGTAGATAGATTTGTCAATATTTCTTTTAGATAGTTGCTTGTTGGTAAAGGCCAAAGGCCGACCCTCTTTCATAAGGACAACACCAATTCCTTTCCATGAAGCATCACATTCCAAGAGAAAGGTCTTTGTTAAATTAGGAAGGGTCGGGACTGGAGTGGTGCACATGGCCATCTTCAAGTTTTGAAAAGCTTGAGCAACAGTTGGAGTCCAAGTGAAAGAGTTCTTTTTTAGGACAGCAGTGAGAGGTGTTGCAATATTTCTATAATTCTTAACAAACTTGCGATAATAACCTGTTAAGCCCATAAATCAACAAAATATTTTTAGAGTCTTTGGGTTAAGCCAATCTTGCATAGCTTCAATATTTTTAGGATCCACCCTGACACCATCTTTTCCAACCAGATGACCCAAGTACTCTACTTCTGAGGCGCCAAAAGCACATTTAGAATGTTTCAGGAAAAGTTGGTGTTGAGATAGTATATGGAGACAAGGGTTAGGTATTCAAGGGTTAGGTATTCAAGGGTTCTATAGACAAGGGTTTTCTGTGTGCTATAGCTCTCTAATATACGTGCGGTGTCCAATAGTAGTAATCGGCCCAATATCTCAGGGCACTAATTAAGGAGGATAGACCATACCCTTAGTCATACTACCTGACTACCCAGGTACTAGAGAGTATCATTCTCGATGACACTATAACAGTCATGCGACCAATCAATTTATACAAAGAGGGCTTCAGGTAATCTAGGTCGATCTGTACACAGGTGATGTATGATGCGCTACCACTCGAAGGGGTACCAATAGGGGTTACAAGGGTGGCCAACAGATGTGCGCTTAAGTACCACTTGTATTTCCTACATGTATGAATCCCTCAACCACGGGTTTATGCACGTAACGACAGATCTATGTGGCTTAAAGATGTTGGAATATGTCTCTACCCTGAAAAAAAATTAACCCACACTTTTTGCAGAGGAAAGTGCTTTGATACCATTTGTAATATACCAGATATAAAAAGTATGCAGAACAGAAATAAAATGCTAGAAATGGCAGAATAACAAAAATATAACCAGAACATTCACCATAATAGCACTGAAATGATATAAGAATAACAACAGAAATAGAATTTTGAATCTGAAAGCAATGTTCATGGGCCTCTTCAAGGGGGCAACCTCCAGTTGAGTAGAGCTCTATTACAATAATATACAAGATAGGGTTCTCATACCCTTGACTCCTATTTATACTAAATATGTCTATCAAAAGAAGCATCTAGAGAAATATCCTTCTAGAAGTTGAAGCTTTTATTAGGTCTTCTTACATCTGACTTATTCTATTTTATTGCAAGGCCTTATTAATATTGACCTTTATTACATTCGAATATATTGTTCTACCTATGTGCGGGTTAGGACCCTAGCAAGATTATACAAGAGTGGAAACATCATTGTGGCATCATAGGCTTGGAAAAATGAGTGAGAAGGGGATGCAGATACTTCACAAAACAAATTTGTTTCCAGATCTTAAACAATTTGATTTTGATTTCTGTGAGCATTGTGTTTATGGAAAACATAAGAGAGTCAGATTTCTCATAGTCAGAAAAGAAAATAAGAGTGAAATGTTAGAGCTTGTACATATAGATGTATGGGGACCATCTCAGGTATCATCCCTTGGTGGCTATCGCTATTATGTTACTTTTATTGATGATGCAACTAGAAAAACTTGGGTTTATTACATTTGACAAAAATCTAATGTTTTTTATACTTTTAAGAAATGGAAAGATTTGGTTGAGAATGAGACAGGAAAAAGGTTGAAGTGTAACATATCAGATAATGGAGGTGAATATTGCATAAATGAGTTTGATGATTATTGTTCATACCATGGGATTCATAGAGAGAAGACAGTTCCAGAAACACCACAAGAAAATGGTTTGTCAGAAAGGATGAACATTACAATCATGGAGCATGCAAGGAGTATGTGATTGCATGCTGGTTTGCCCTTCTAGTTCTAGGAAGATGTTGTAGATATTTTTGTTTACTTAATAAACAAAGGAACTTCAAGCTCTTTGGATGGTATAATTCCATAGGAGGCATGGAAAGGAAAAAAGGGTGAACTATTATTTTTTGAATACTTTTGGTTGTCAATCATTTTTCCATATTGATAAAGTAAATAGAACAAAGCTTGAGGAAAAATCCAAGAAGTGTACCTTTATTGGATACAATGTTAATGATTTTGGTTATCGCTTATGGGATTATTAAAATAACAAAATCATTAGGAGTAGAGGTGTCATATTCAATGAGAAGGTCATGTACAAAGATCAGTTGTAGGAAAAGAAGCATGAAAAAGAAAAATGAGAATACATAGTGCTTGATGAGATCACTAAAACATACATTCCAAAGAAACCAGAAAATCAAAATGTACAACAATAGGAGCAACTGGTACCTCAAACTCTTGCAAGTGTTGTTAGAATATCTACCATGTTAAGTAGAACCCCTAAACAATACTCTCATTCATTGTATTATTTATTATTGACTGATTCTGGTGAACTAGAATGTTATGAAGAGGCAATGCAGGTAGACAGTAAAAAGAAGTGGGAGAAAGGTATGAAGGAGGAAATGGATTCCTTTGTAAATAACCAGACTTGGGACTTGGTTCAATTTCCTGCAGGAAAAAGAGAATCACAAAATAAATGGGTTTACAAGTTGAAGGAAGAAGATGGAGGAAGAAAGAGGTACAAGGCTAGACTTGTTGTAAAAGAGTTTGCACAAAAGAAAGGTATATATTTTGATGAAATTTTTTTCTTGTTGTTAAAATGACTTCAATTAGGACTATTTTAAGTTTCGTGGCAGTAGAAGATTTGCATCGTGAATAGTTAGATCTAAAAACAAATTTTCTCCATGGGGGTTTCGAGCAAGAGATTTATATGCAGCAGCCACAGGGGTATGAGATCAAAGGGAAGGAAAATTTGGTATGTTGGTTGAAGAGAAGCTTGTATGGCCTAAAGAAAGCTCCCAGGCCATGTTATTTGAAGTTTGATAGGTTTATGATAGAACAAGGTTATAGTAGATGTCATTATGATCACTGTGTTTATTTTAAAAGGGTAGAAAATGGAAGCTATATTATCTTGCTATTGTATGTAGATGGCATGCTTGTTGTAGGGTCTAGTATGAAAAATATAAATGTTCTCAAAAAGTAACTATCTAATTCATTTGCAATGAAGTATTTGGGTGATGCAAAGAAAATCCATGGTATGATAATAAGAAGAGACAGGAAAAATTGCAAATTGACATTGTCTCAGGGTGAGTACATTGAGAAGGTGTTGGAGAGGTTTAGAATGCAGAATGCAAAACCATTTAGTACACCTTTGGAAAAACATTTCAAATTAACTAAGGAAATGTGTCCCTAGACACAGGAGGAGAGAGAATACATGTCGAGGGTCCCTTATTCATCAACAATTGACAGCTTGATATATGTGATGGTTTGCACAAGACCAGATATTGCACATGCAGTGGGAGTTGCGAGCAGGTATATGAACAATCTAGGAAAAGAGCATTGGGAGGCAGTAAAGTGTATTATTAGGTATTTGAGAGGTACTTCTACTCATGCATTATGTTTTGGAGGTTCATACACTGTTCTACAGGGATATGTTGATTCATATATGGTAGGTGATAAATATAGTAGGAGGAGCACCATAGGGTATGTTTTTACTATAGGTGGAATAACAGTAAGTTGGATTTAGAAACTGCAAAAGGTTTTTTCACTTTTAACAACAGAAGCAAAGTATGTTGTTGCTACAAAGGCTAGTAAAGAAATGAATTGGTTATAGAGGTTTATGGAGAAATTGGGAAAGAAGCATGAGAATAGCAGGTTGTACTGTGACAATGAGAGTGCCATTCATCTTGAAAATAACTCATCCTTCCATTCGAATACTAAGAATATATAGCTCAATTTCCATTTCATACGATTCGTCTTGGAATATGGACATTTGAAGTTGGAAAATATGCACGCTAGCCAGAATCCTGCATACATGTTAAAAAAGGGAGTAACCATGGAGAAACTGAGTTCCTACTGATTTTCAATTGGTCTTCAAGAATGAATATGAAGATGATAAATTTTCTAGGTCAAAGAAGGATCATATTCCAATAGATACAACAATGGTGGAGTTGTTGAGATCAGTCTCTGAGTGGGAGATTGATGGTTGTGGAGCTTGATTATCTTCCTAATTCAGAGGTCTTTGTTTTCAGCCGCGTTTATACCCAATGAAGACTTTACACCCTAGAAGAATGTACACTCCTCCATGCGGGGGAGTGCATGGGGGGGTTACCCCCCCTATGGGGTCTCGGGGAAAGATGGTCCCCGAAGGAAAAATTTCCTTCTAAATGTATATTGTAATTTCATAGTAAATATGGACCATTCTAACGGTAGAATTTATGTTAGGGTTTTTTTCCCTAGAAGGAAACCCTATTTTATGAGGGAAATGTATTGCCTCTATGTATCATTGTGAATATTGTATTCTTTGAGAGGAGACTATGAGAGAAAGAAGAGGAAGTTACAACAGGTGTGTTATAGGTTGTATCCCTTCAGTTGTTGGATAATAATAAATCAAGGACCTGAAAATTTTTCTGGTGGACGTAGCCCACACTGGGTGAACCACATACATCTGTGTCTCTATCGTAATGTGTATCGTCTGTGTTTTATTTCCGCATTTGTTTTATTTTATTTCTCTGTGATCCTATTTTTCTAACATGGACTCTAGATGTTGCATTGGTTTTTTCACCATGAAACATTGGTATCATCACCAACTAACATAGAAGGATCATCTTCTATCATTCTGAAGTATTTCATGGGGTGGTTCTCAAATACCCTACCTATGAAAAGGAGCTCTATGCCTTGGTACAAGTTTTCAAAAAGTGGAAGCACTATATAATGGGGAAGGATACCATAATCCACATATATCACCAACCACTACAATATTTTCATGCCCAGAGTAAGCTACAATAAAACATGAATTACAAGTGGATGGGCTTTTTACAAAAAAATCATCGATTCATCAAGTATAAGAAAGTTAACACAAATAAGTTGGCAAACATGCTTTCACGATCAACCACATCCAAGATTACATATTTTGGAACTCTAATGCATGCATATGGAGCCTTTTACCCATGATGCATACAAAAAGGCATACATGGAATATGAGGACTTCAAGGAGGTGTTTCAACAACTACAGTGCCAAATTCATATAGAATAAGGTGTCAAAAAGGTTGACTATCATTTCTATACTTGTTTACTCTACAAGCTTGACAAGCTTTTATCCCTAAAGGACAATGCCTACAACTTATCAGAGAGGATTACACCTCCAAGGCTATAAGAAATTTTGGTGTTGGGAAGACACTTGTCAATTTACAAAGGTATGTGTACTCGCCAACAATTCAAGAAGATGTAACACTATATATTAGAGTATGTATACTTTGTTGTACCAACAAGCCTAGTAACAGGAAGCAAGTTCTATACCATCCCTTACATGTACCCACTCAACCTTGGGAAATAATTTACATGGATTTTGTGGGAAGTTTACCAACCAAATGGAAGGGATGTGACCATTTACTTGTGGTAGTTGAAAGGTTCAAAAAAATGTCTACTCTCATGCCTTGTAAAACTACCATCAAGGGACAAGAAGCAGAAATTGTTTTCTTTAAATAGATCTAGGTGCACTTTGGGATACCAAGGAAAAAAATATCATATAGGGATACTATATTTGTTAGTACATTTTGGACTACATTGTGGGAGAAGATGGACACTAAGTTGAAGAGGTATACAACATTTCATCCACAGACAAATGGGCAGACAAAAGTAGTCAACATGACTTTGGTGTAGCTTTTGAGAGGTTACAATTAGAAGCATATGAAGACCTGGGATACACATTTTATCTATATACACCACTCTTATAACAAAGAAATGCACACTTGTACTAGAAAGTCACCTTTTGAAACTGTCTTTGTGTATTTTCCACCTTCACCCTTAGATGTTGTATATGGATAGAAACGAGGAGTGAGGGAGGACCTGTCAAGAGATGCATTAAAAGAATAATTGTTTTTTGAGAATATTAGGAATATCCATGTGTAAGTACAAGCGATACTAAATAACTCACAGGAAAAGTACAAGTTTAGGCATGTACATAACAGAATAGAGAGAACATTTAGAGTGCGAGACATAGTATGGTTACATCTAAATAAGGAAAGGCTACAAGTTCCTAGTAAGAAGATAAAGGCTCAATAATATGGTCCTTTTGAGGTATTGGAAAAGTTAGGAGATAAATCCTATAGTATCAATATACCCTCATACATGTGCATTTAGTCAGTAGTGAATGTAGAGAATCTAAAAAACTATGAACCTTCCATGTTCGATCAAGAGGAGGAGTAGGTACTACTTTCCATAGAGGACTTAGTCCCAGATGTTTATCCATATTTGGAAGAGGGAACTGTTTTGTAGAAGTGGTCCAGAGATATAAGACAAAGTAGCATGACCTTTCACATATTGGGTTGAAAGGACACCTTCCAAGAAAAGCAAAGTGTTACTCTATGGAGAAGGTAGAAGAAAATTTTCCTCACCTCATTCAATAAATATTTTTGTGACCAAAAGCCTCCCTAAATGGGGAGGTATGATCCAAATTGGATCATTATATTGTTTTTTATCTATCTTGATTCTTTTAGAGTAGAAAAAATTGGAGGAATCAACTTGCTAGGTCATTTTAGTGGCAGATCCTAGCTTGTAAAATTGGGGTTCGAAACCTTTTGGGGCCATTTCAAGGATTAACCAAAATTTTTGGGGGTTAAATATTCGACCCCTTGATTCTATTCTACACATCAATACCTTTCCAATGGTGTAAAAATCTCATCAATCAGATGTCGTATGCAAAAGTTATGCCTCTCGCAGGTTGACCTACCATGTTGATCACCATGGTATGAGAGGATGCAACGTCTGTTGAGATTTGGATACCTTGGAAAGTGGTCCCCATGTGCTTATGAGTCTCTAAGCACAAAGGGGAAAGACTTTTACCCTCATACTTTACTTTATGATTCTAATTTCACTTTGACTTAGGAGTTTTAAGTCAAAAGTGAAAT
>ML800326.1:438861-462358 GCA_009831015.1 Picea engelmannii
TGCTAACATTGAGACAAGAAAACACTTGCAAGGGCACCTTAAAAGAGCACTTAACCTATAAAACATTGAGCAGAAAGTACATGACTGTTTGCTGTCCTAAAACAGCAAAAGAAGACAGCCAAACAGTTGAAACTTAGAGCCATCCTAAGGTCAAGGACAGACCTTAGATGGCAGCCTCATAGGACCTCAGAATTTCAAAAACGTCAACCCTCATTACTCATGCATATGAACCTATCCACATATGTAATTTTAAGAATATTATAGAAGGTCCAAAACCCTATCACAATTGAGGGTTGTGGAAGTAAAAAAATATCCCGAGATGGATATCGAGCTATGTTAAATATTGAGCCACTAGGAGGAGAAGAGGTTCCATTCTATACTAATGTATTTTGTTCCATAGCTAAGAAAAACAACTAGGAGTGGGAAATTAGGAAGAATAATAGAGAGCGTTAATGTTCTATAGTATCCAAGCATGCCCTGGTCTAAGGTAACTCCATAGAGAGTGTCTTATCCTTTGTACTTGCATTATTTCCATACCAGAGAAAAGAGAGAAGAGTATCCTTACCTTCTAGCTAGGTTTTCTCCCATAAGGGTTTTCAAAAGAAACTATTTGTGGCATTATGTGGATGGTGTGTGATTGTATTTTAGTATTCTCTATTTTCAACATTTCATATTTTTCATGCATAAGAAGAAAAATAAATAACTAAATATTTTGGAAATCTAAAGGAATTTAACCTTCATAGGTAGATTTTGGTTATATTTATCAGATTTGTTGTGAGAAATTGTTCCAATGGAATATCCTAGGAAGTTTAAATATCATTAAAGGACCTTTGTAATGATCTAAATGTTTGGGAAAAAGATATTTCCTATAAAGCCAAATTTGACATATCTATTGAGTGAAACGATGTGAAATTAGTTTAATTTTACATAATTTGATGGATTTCTCTTCTAAGGTGTTTGTACATGTTGTTATTCTAACCTTATTTGAAATAAGTGATATACTATGGTTTCTTTATCTTTTCTAAATTGAAAATCTGTCCATAATAGTAACAATATTGTATGAGATGCATATGTAAGATAGATAGTAAAATAACTAAGAAGAATAGGGACTGATGTCTCATTCTAGTGGTAAAGCCCAAAGGGTGATCCAAATACCTGACCAATTGAAATGATAATAAAGCCCAGGTATAAGTCCTTATAAACTTGGTACAAGCCAAGCATAGCAATAAAAAAAAAATCATATAGTTAATTCCTATAATTCTAAGATTGTTGAAGGCTATTTCACAAATATCATCACCAAGTTTAGTTAGTTATTGTAAGATCTGTTGACCTCACTTATGATAGAATATTGCACTATATAGAAACATGGGTTATGGTTTTTATGTGACAATTAACCACACAAGTGACAAGCTCCTTTTCAAACAAACACTATGGAAGTGATAAGTTTTGTGTTGAATAATCACTAGAAAGAAGTGAATGAAATTATAGATAGGTTGTACATTCCCGTGAAATATTTAACTAGAAAAAACAAATTAATAAGTGGCTGATATACATAGATAGGCATCATTTTCCACCCTAACCATTTTAAGGGTTAGTAAAGTGGTTGAACTTGACTATGCTTCTATTTTTTCATGTTTTCCATCTTCTGTGGCTCCATATCTCTTTTATGTTTTCCATTTTCTATGGCTCGATCTCTCTAGAAATTTATAGACAACCTTACACTATAAGTGTTCATTCATTCTTTTGTGTTTTCCATCTTCTCTTGTTCCATCTCTCTTTTATGTTTTCCATCTTCTCTAGCTCGATATCTTAGGAAATTTATAAAAATTCTTATACTATAAGCATTCATTCATTTTAGAAACTTAGTGGAAATCCTATCTGCATACTTTGAAACTCGGTGAAACTTAGTGGAAAACCTATCTGCATACATTTATGTTATGGTTGTATCTGAGATATCTCTATCCGATGGCTTGGAGGTAAACCTACATGCGAGACTCCTCTCCCTCAAAATATTGTCCAATGCATTGAATACAAATTCAAGAAAGACACAATTTGCCCCATCAACATTGAATCTTGGCGTCGAAGGAAAATAGCTATTGCTAGAACACTATGCACACTTTCTCTACTTCATTGTAATACAACTAAGATTAAAAATGAAAATCGAAATAAATGATATCAATGGTTTGAGAGATCTGTTAGTTTATTGAGTTTATATATTAAATACATTTCCTACTATTTATGAATGCAGGAAAATATATATACCAAAACTACACATATAAACACAAAACACTCACTTGTCAATTATGGAGTATAATGTCCCCAAAGTGTAGGACAATCGGTGACGTAGTTTGTTGTTAAGCCACTTTGTGTTGTTAAAGTCACCGGTTCGAAACCTACGGGGACAAAAAATCCAACCATGTTAAGGGTTGGTGTGGTTCAGGCCGGGTGTGATCCCCGGGTGATTTTGACGGCTTAGATGCCACTGAGTCGCAGTTTCTCAAACCACAAGTTAATCCCACAACTAGTAGGTCAAGACAAATTAACAAACAAAAAAATATTATAGAATATAATTCTATAATAATATTAGATTGTCTCATATCCTAAAAATTCCAATGGTTATTTTAAATCTTAAAAATCCTAAATTATATTGATTCTTCAAAATCATTATTGAGTAGACATTTTTATTGAATCTAATCTATTTAATATGCATTATTTCAAAACCCTTGCAAACAAATAATATTTACGAGAAAATTCCATGCCAATAACCATAAAAAAGATAAAGTGGACCATTTTTGCATAATCCATAAGAGAACTCGACCCCACAAAAACTAGTTTATGGTCATGTCAAAGAGGGTTCTAATAAAATATTCCTCCAACCATTCAATTTCAAAGTCTTTATTACATCAACCATAGATTTTCCATGTTAATGAGCATACACAATATATTGTAAATAGATAAGATTATGGTTAGGGTTTCATAGGCATGACGGTTTGATCTATGAAATAAATATAAAACAATGAAATATATGTAATGAAAAAAGATTTTCCATGAGTATAAACAATATATTGTAAATAGATAAGATTAGGGTTAGGGTTTCATAAGCATGACTATATTGTAAATAGATAAAATTAAGGTTAGGGTTTCATAGGCATGACTGTTTGTTCCATAAAATAAATATAAAACAATGAAATATATGTAAACAAAAAGTACATTTTCTAACCTATTTGTCTAAGCCGAACGTCCTGCATGATTGTTTGCTAAAGACGAATGTCCTTTAGGATTGATGCTACCCCTTTAATATTATTTAATATTGTTCCCCACGATCCTCTCTGCTCTTACACCTCTATGTTATGCTCATCCAAGTGTAGTCAGTTTCTGCAACCAGACAATAAATGAATGGGGAAAAATAGTTACATAAACGTGAGGCATGGCAGTGAGAGTGGTAAAGGTAAAATGATTTGCCAGACGTGCATAGTGAGAGAGTAAAAACCCACGAATGGAAATCTAAATTTATTTTTACGCCTCCATAGTTTATTAGAAAGGAACACACAACTAATATGCCACGACATGGACAAAGAGAACGTAAACAAGTCTCCATAATTTATTAAAAAGGCGTTCACATGAACGCACAACTGATATGTCAGGAAATGCACAAAATAAACAAAAATGCACTAACTGAAATCTAAAATTCTTTTTATTTGAAATCTAAATGATATCCATATATTTCATATGAAAAACGCATTGAGACGTGATAAGTGGGGCATGCATAATTAACAAGTAAAACTAGTACAGTGGTAAACTAGTGGTTGGTGAATGTAGAAAAGTTTCGGTTGGCCCAAAAAATGAAATGGTATCTCTCCACTATGTAACAAAACCTTAATCTTTGTTAATTACTGTGTGACAATCAATTAACAGCAATAGTAAATTTTAAATAAACAGACTAAAAGACCATAGTAAACAATAATTGCATTTACATGAAAAAGTGTTGAGATGAGAAGAATGCGCTAGTGACGTAGCTCCAAAATGTTTGGATTTTTCAATGAGATTATGCTTTGAAATGTTCATCTCAAGGAAAACCTTGAGTATATGTGAACTAAAATCTAGAAAGATCGATCTATAACATTTGCATAAGCATTATATTTATTATATAATATAATATTCTCTCATTAGATTTTGATAACTAAACCAATTTCGATCATTGTATTCTTGTTAATGTCTAAAGAACTAGTAATTAATGAGCTGATAGACTAACATGACTGAGTCTAGTTGTCTAGTATCTATTGATTTAAAATGAAGTCAGACCTCATCCATTAATAAAATGATAATARTATAGTAGCCGAGTCTTCTCAATTTGGTAGGTAACATTTCATTACTAAGCATTTCTTTGAATTCTAATTTTGATACATAATGGACAATTGTTTAAAATTAACCATTGAATTTTGTCAACATCGTGAAGTATTTCAATCTATATTATATTATACATGTTCTAATACGACATCTGGGAGTTAGTGGTAATCTTTTTGATATTTTTATATTTAGAAAAGAAATGATAACAAATTGAATGCATATTTTAATGGGTTTCTATTTAGAAGTTTAAAATTGAAAAGAAAAATTAATTTACGTTCCTAATTATAATATACTAAGATGTTAAATAAAAAAAAGTACTTAATAAGTTACATTACATCGTATGAATGGTCTAAGTAGTAGAGAACTCATACAAATAATATTAACAAAATATTATATATATATATATATATATATATATATATATATATATATATATATATATATATATATATATATAAAAGTTACACAATTTTATTTTATATTGATTACACATTTTGCACAATCACTTTTATTGTAATGGTAAACTCTAAGGAGGGGAATTACATGTCGTATTGGAGCTCTATTAAAGACACTAGGGGTTATGACCCACATTATTGTATGCATTAATTTTATTATCATTTATTTAAGTGAAGGTAAATTAAATTAATTAAATTTTAATTTTATTCTCATGTCAAGTAGACGGGTCTATAGGAACAAGAGCACAATGGATGGACAGATTAGCAGATATAAAACCAGGCTGGTTGCCAAAGGATTTCAGTAGGTGCATGGAATTGACTATGATGAGACATTCGCTCCAGTAGAGAATATGGATTCCATATGATTGACACTTTCCATTGTGGCAACCAAGGGATGGCAAGCACATCAAATGAACGTGAAGAATGCATTTCTTCACGATGATCTCTCTGAGGAGATCTGTATGGAGCAGTCACACGGATTTATGAAGGATTCATATTTGGTTCGTCGATTGAAGAAGTCTCTTTATGGCCTCATGCAGACTCTGAGGGCATGGTATGCTAAGATGGAATCCTACCTGTTGTAACAAAACTTTGTACGTTGTAAATAATACCCAAATGTTTACATGCTTAGGACAACTGCGTCACTTCTTCTCTTAGTTCTTTACATTGATCATTTGTTGATCATCGGTTTCTCAACTTCAGTGATTGTTGTAGTTAAGAGGATTCTACATGACAGGTTCTTTATGACCGACATGGGTCCATTACACTTCTTCCTTGGACTTGAGATCATTCATGATGCATTAGGAATCAAACTGTCTCAGGATAAGTATGCATGAGATCTCCTTGAGAGATTTCAAATGACATACTGCAAGTCTGCTCCAACTCATTTTCTCTCAGGAGTCAAACTTGAGGATGGTGAGGACACTCCACTAGTTGAAAGCACACTATACAGACAACTAGTGGGGATCTTGTATCTTACACACTCCAAACCAGATCTCTCCTATGTAGTCGACACAATTTCCAGGTTCATACAGGAGCCACATGAGCTACATTGGAAGGCTGCAAAGCGTATTCTTCGATACGTACATGGAACCATCACCTTTGGGATTCATTATGCAGCAAAATCATTGGATCTCATCAAGATCACTGATTTTGGCTAGGATGCCAATAGCACTAATAACAATTCCACATCTGGTTACTCACTCAGTCTTGGTTCTGGGCCTATCTATTGGATGAGAAAGAAGCAAGTTGCTATTTATCTATTTGCAACTGAGGCAGAGTATAGAGTGGTAGTTAATATAACCATTCATGCTATGTGGCTACAAAATTTTCTCACTGAGTTGGGCATTCAGTTTCATCTATCGATCGTCATCTGGTGTGACAACCAGAGCACTATGAATTTCTGCAAAGATCTAGTTCAGAGGCAACAGACGAAGCACATAGAGATCCACATGCACTACATTGAGGAATTAGTACATGAGGGGATCATCGACCTAGAGTTTTTTCCTTTAGTAGAACAATCAGAATACATCTTCACCAAGACCTTCACTGAGATGAAGTTCCATTCTCTTCGAAGTCATCTTGGAGTGAAGGACACAGTTTCCTAGCAACTGTCAGTTCTTCTTTTTACATACATTGTACCTTGAGGGGGGGTTTTCCCCATGAGGTTTTTCCTCTTTCCTCACTTTATTTCAGTGATTTTTTTGTATTTGGGTACTATTATCCCCTAGCCTATAGATAACTAAGGAGATTATGTCTTGAGGCCCACGGGTGCTAGACATGGAGTACCGAGAGCCATATTGACTTTGGCCTGGCCCTGGAGGGCGCATCCTTCTTCTTTTTCAACGCCTCCACCTTGTTAGCAACAGTAGCATCCATCCCATCAGCATGTTCCTTCAAAAACATTAGGTCTTTCTCCATGAGGCAATGAGTTTGGGTATCATGTTATGTGTCACTCTGATTCTCAAAACATTTGAATATGTGCATTTAATTATTTTTACTTCTAATGTGTGCTTGGACCTTATGCCTTTCCACTTGTCCACATCTAGGGGGAATGACATGATGCCCTAGTAAGTTGGTTCCCATAGGGTTTGATTTTCCACTGGGGGGGTTCATGAAAGGTCATTGTCTGTTCCCACCATACTTATCACTTTTCATATTTTTCCCTCTCATCCAACCCATACATTGCTTTGGCATTGGGTTTTCCAAGCTAGCAAAGGGTTGTACCTTACCTTGTGGGAGGAAGGGGCTAAACGCCCAGAGGGTAAAAGTAGCTGGAAAAATATAAAATAAAAAATAATTGAACCTTTAGATGCTTCACCCAAGGATCCCTAAGAAATCAATTAAAGGCTTCTCAAAAAGAAATAAAGGGACCCATAAAAATAATGAAGTCAAGACCTAGTTGGAGGATAGGGGTCTCATCACGAGCCATCCTGTTAGGTCCATGGGCATATAGCAGTATGGAACTACCATTCAATTGGTCACCACACTAGGGTAGTGTCTCTTTGTGGCATATCCAAGAGAAAGGGGGTCTCATCATGAGCCAACCTTCTCATCTCCATGAAATGCTTGTGGGTAACATTGTCACCATTGGTCACAATGTCAGGCCAGTGTCCCTTAACTAGTCTCTTGAAAGAAAAAGGAATAAGATAAAAATGAAAAATGCATGAATGGGCTTGGAAACATTTTCATCCATGACAAGGTTCAACTCACCCTCTTCAGAGGCACCCACAGGTAAGCCATACATTCCCATGTCATCATTGCACCCATTGCTCAGACATCCCTTAACCACCTCACCCACTTACATGGCCTGGAATTGTCTTCACCTAGAAACATCCCAAATCTAATGAGGAATAGACTAATAGGAAATCCTAACATCCCCTCCAAACCTAGCTTGTAGAATAGCATAACGTCTTTGGGCACTTGTCTAGGAAAGGGGGTTTCATGCACATGTGGCTTGATCTAGAGGCCTAAGGAGGCTTAACGTTTTGATCTTGGTGGCCAAAGTTTCCCTAAAAAGGCCTAACGTCACCCTAAAAGGGAACGATGTCACCTTTTATACTTGATTTAGGGTTTTATTATATCATTTAATGTAAAAAATGGATATTACATGTAATTGTCCATGTCAACTATTTTGACCTAAATATGGTCATTGAAATTGTATAAGTAAGGGGTTTTACCCTTGTATGTTTCATCATCTTTCACTCACACTTAGTGAGGTCTGAAATTTGCACCCTAATTAGGGTTTATTGGCTCAAATGTTAGCCACACTTGTTGGAGGAGGCTAATTTTGGACTATTTTGACAATTTTCTTGGTGGAAGTTTTCAACTATGGTTTTGCTTGATGATTCTTGATGAATGTAATTAAGATTTTTGCGATTCTTCTTAATTGAATGGTTATGGTTATGTTTATCTTTCATTTACATTAATATTATTAAAGTGCTAGTCTAAAACCCTTGGGATCCAAGCACATGTTATTGTCCTTGCTTTAAGAACTTTTACCTACTAGAGTTTTCCAAGAAGTTGATTTTCCTTGAAGCTTTTGCTAGAGGCCTTTCCATTTCAACACCCTAGCATTGTTTCTTCATCCTAGCCATCATTTTCTTCATATTTGCACCAAAGAAGGAGGAAAAATACTAAGGCCTAGGTTACCTACACCTTGGTAGCTATTTTCCCCCTAAGGTTTGGTAGTTGAAGCCTTGGGTTACCAACACTTTAACTATTTATCTCTCTTTTCTTTGTCTCTCCTACTATCATTTGTTTTCCCTAAGGGAACTAATCTAAGACTTTCTATTGAGTGATTGGCCAAAACAACCATCAAAACCTACAATGTAATCCTTCTACTAACCACTTCTAACATTAGAATAGTCTAACCTACTAAAATTATTGTTGTTGTTACTAAAGTAAGCTAAAACCCCATTTTGTAGCAATAAAAGCATCTAAAAGAAATCAAAAGGTTGATTAATGCATTTCCTTACTTGCTTCAGACAAATGATAGTATTCTAAGGTTAATGATTGATTATTCTTGGTCATTTTGAAGTTATTTAAGGAACTTATTGTGAAGTCATTGTCTTATAAATATTGTTGCTATAAATTTGAGTTTATTTAACATTTATATCAACCATTTCTTTTATTGATAAAGTCTGAGGTTTTATGAAGTACTAACGACAAGTTGTACTTTCAAAAGATATAGTTTCTTGTTGCTTTGTTTCAGGAATGTACAATATTGATATTTCATCACTTCATTGGTTAAAACACCGAGACTTTCTGATCAGTGGCGACTTGTGAGAGGCAACCTTTTAATAGATATCTTAACCTTGCCTTCTCAAACCCCAAGGTCACTGGGGACGTCTTCGCTGGGCCTTCAACCCTAAATAGAAAGAGGCATCCTATTGAGGTGACAATGATAGGATAACCTCAAGTTACACCAATTTTCTCTCCATTACACTTTCCTTTGATCAAAGTACAAATTGTGCGATAATAGGTACCTAACATGGCCTCGTTTCCAGGACCCATTCTTTATTTTCACCATAGTAATGTTCAGGGGGGGCGTTGGAGTTACTTCACACACACCTAGGATTTTGTTTTACTAAGTTTTTTTCTATGTTTATTATTCTTTATCCAGTCTCCTAAAGTTTAGGGAGAATATTCTCTTCAGCTTGACTAGTTGAGTGGAGTGTTGGTTGTGGAGCTTGATTATCTTCCTGATTCAGAGGTATTTATTCTCAGCCATTCTTATACCCTATGAACAATTTACACCCCAAAAGAATGTACACTCCTCCACGCGGGGGAGTAAAGGGGGGGTTACCGCCCCCTACGGGGTCTGGGGGCAAGTGAGCCCCCGAAAGAAAATTTTTCCTTGTAAATGTATATTGTAATTTCATAGTAAATATGGATCATTCATTATAAGGTCGCAGATCTAACAATAGAATTTATGTTAGGGTTTTTTTCCCTAGAAGGAAATCCTCTTTTATGAGGGAAATGTATTGCAGCTATCTATCATTGAGAATATTGTATTCTGTGAGAGGAGGTTGTGAGACAAAGAAGAGGAAGTTACAATGAGTGTGTTGTAGGTTATATCCCTTCATTTGATGGATAATAATAAAGGAAGGACATGGCAATTTCTATGGTGGACGTAGCCCACACTCGGTGAACCACATATATTTATGTCTCTATTATATTGTGTATCTTCTTTGTTTTATTTCCGCATTTGTTTTATTTTAATTCTCCACGATCCCATTTTTCTAACCACTGGTATTAGGGAGAAAGGTAACTCAAAGAAAATGCGGGTTCCTGGTTCGAGTGGGAGCAATGGTGGAAGATGGAAATTTTAGGGTCAATAAATTTAACGACCAAAACTAACAGTTATGGAATATGCATAAGGAAGATTATTTATATCAGAAGTACCTATTCCTACCATTGGGTGGAATAGAAAAGAACCATATGACCATGAAGGATGAAGAATGGGAGGTTCTTGATAGAAAGGAACTAGCAACAATATGACTGAGCCTAGAAGTGTCGATGGATTTGAATATTTCTAAAGAAAACACTATGAAGCAGTTGATGGATGCATTGAATAAACTATATGAAAAACCCTTGGCGTCCAATAAGGTATTTCTAATGAAATTATTTAATATGTAGATGTTCGAAGGTGGGTCTGTTGTATATCATTTAAATGAATTTAATATGCTTACTAATCAAATAAGTTATGTAAAAGTGGACTTTGATGATGAGGTCATGGATCTTATAATCTTGTGCTCATTGCCAGAAAGATGGAACGACTTGGTTATGGTTGTAAGTAACTATGTCTTTGGTTCAAACACTTTAAAATTTGATGATGTTTTTGGTGTTATCCTTAGTGAGGAAATGTGAAGGAAACGCATAGGTGAGACATCGGGTAATGCATTAAACATGGAGAATAGGGGAAGACAAAAGGATAGAGGAAAGAGTTCACGGAATCGTTAGAATTCTAGGAAGAGCAGATCCAAATCAAGATTTCGAAATATAGAGTGTTGGAATTATGGGAAGAAAGGATTTCTGAAGAAAGACTACAGAGCTCCAAAAAAAAAAGGAGATTGACAACAAAAGAAAAATCAGGAAGCAAATGTAACAGGTGATGTGTTACAATATGCTTGGATTGTTTCTATCGATAATATTTTTGAGACTTGGGTAGTAGATTCAGGGGATTCATTTCATGCCACACCCCATAGGAAACATTTTATAGATTATGTTCAAGGTGATTTTGGACAGGTTCATTTGGGTGATGATGCACCATGGAAAATTTTTGGAATGGTAAAGGTAAAAGTAAAGAAAATAAATGGAAACCATTGGTTGATTAAAGAAGTAGAACATGTTCCATATCTAAGGAAAAATAAAATTTCAATAGGGCAGTTGGAAAGGGAAGGTTATATATCCATATTTACAGAGAAGGTGTGGAAGGTCATCAAAGGATCATTGGTGATAAAAAAAGAAGAGAAGGTAGGTACATTGTATTTATGTACTGGTAATACTGACTCTTCTATCTCTTTAGCTTTGTAATATACTAGATATAAAAAGTATGCAGAACAGAAATAAAATGCTAGAAATGGAAGAATAACAACAATATAACCAGAACATTCACCACAATAGCATTGAAATGATATAAGAATAACAATAGAAATAGCACTTTGAATCTGAAATCAATGTTCACGGGCCTCTTTGAGGGGGCAACCTCCAGTTGTGCAGAGCTCTATTACAATAATATCCAAGCTATTGTTCTCATACCCTCAACTCCTATTTATACTAAATATGTCTATCAAAAGAAGCATCTAGAGGAAGATCCTTCTAGAAGTGGAAGCTTCTATTAGGTCTTCTTACATCTGACTTATTCTATTTTATTCCAATGCCTTATTAATATTGACCTTTACTACATCCAAATATAGTATTCTACCTATGTGCGGGTTAGGACCCTAACATGTCCTCCGCCTTAAAAACAACCTTGTCCTCAAGGCTAGAGATGTGAAAATTGTTGCGGAATGGTAGTTGGTTCCTAGGTGGAATCTACTGGAGTTGTATCTTTCCAATCGATTAACACTTCCTTGATAATTCTCTGACACATGCGATGTTCATGCTAGTCCAAAACTGCTTGTGGCTATAGCCAAATGGATCCTTCTTCGGCTAACTCAGGAAAGTTGGCTTGAATTCGGCACTTAGTTCTGATCACCTTATTTAAGGAGGAAACATGAAAAACAAGATGTAGCTTCGAATGAATGGGAAAATCTAACTGATAGGCCACCTGTCCAACATGCTTGAGAACTATATAAGGACCATAAAATTTGGGCGCTATCTTCTGACAATTCTCAGCCTTGAGGGAATTCTTCTTGAAAGGTTGCAGGAGAAGACACACCTGATCCCCTTCTTCAAATTGACGTTCAAAGTGACCTTGATCTGCTTGTTGCTTCATGTGATTTTGTGCCATGACCAAATTATCTTTGAGGGTATGGAGAATAGCCTCTCAAACTGTAAGTGTTTGGTCAACTGCCTGGACCTTTTGAGACACCAGGTAAGTATGAGAGAACTGAAGGTGGCTTCTGTCCATATGCCGCTTCAAAACGAGTCATGCGTGTAGCTGTATGGTATGAAGTGTTGTACCATCATTCAGCTATGGGTAACCATTGAGCCCACTGATTTTTCTTTTCTAAGGCAAAACACCTCAAATATCTTTCCAAACACTTGTTGACAACTTCTGTTTGACCATCAGTCTAGGGATGATAAGTTGTACTGAGATGCAATTGCGTGCCTTGTATCTTGAACAGTTCTTGCCAAAAATTGTTTGTGAAAGTTGGGTCACGATCATAAACAATAGAGTGCGGCATGCCATGAAGCTTGAAGACTTGATCCATGAAAATTTGAGCCACCATGGATGTTGTAAACAGGTGTTGAAGAGCGTAGAAATGATCATACTTGGAAAGGCGATCAACAACCACCATGATGACTGATTTATTTCCCGATTTGGGTAAGCCTCTAATAAAATCCACAGAGATGTCCTTCCAAATATCAGGTGTAATTGAGAGCAGTTGTAGTGTGCCCAAAGATTTGACTGTTTCTCCCTTGTTTTGTTGACACACATCACCTTCGGCGACAAAAGTACGAATGTCCTGTTTCATACCATACCAGAAAAAAGAACGTTTGACCCTGTCATAGGTTTTGGTGAACCTTGAGTGTCACGCTGTCGGTGTAGCATGACGCTCATAAAGTATCATGGTTTTAAGCTTTGATTGTTTACTTAAATACAAATATCCTTTTATTGAAGCTCATCATGGAGTCAAAAGTACCCTTTGGTAGCTGGAGCACTGCACTGCATTTGTTGGATCAACTACGAACTTTTGGGATATTGTAGCCATTCCTGAAGAATAGCTTGGAGCCAATCAGGTACAATGAAGGAAAGAGAAAAACGGGATCCCAAAAGTGCATCCACAACCACATTTTCTTTGCCTTTCTTGTAAATCATCTCATAATCATAGACAAATAGCTTAGTTACCCATTTTTGTTTCTCCGTTTAGGAAATGCATTGTTCCAAAAAATACTTGAGGCTTTGATGGTCTATCTTAATTTGGAAGCATTTCACCAATATATAAAGGTGCCACAAATCAACGACATGAAAAATAGCCAACATTTCCTTTTCATAGATAGATTTCCCAGATTTCTTTCAGATAGTTTCTTGTTGGTAAAGGCCAAAGTCTGACCCTCTTTCATAAGGACAACACCAATTCCTTTCCCTGAAGCATCACATTCCAAGAGAAAGGTCTTTGTGAAATTAGGAAGGGCTAGGACTGGAGTGGTGCACATGGCCATCTTCAAGGTTTGAAAAGCTTGAGCAACAGTTACAGTCCAAGTGAAAGAGTTCTTTTTTAGGAGAGCAGTGAGAGGTGTTGCAATATTTCCGTAATTCTTAACAAACTTCCGATAATAACGTGTTAAGCCCATAAATCAACGCAATCTTTTGAGAGTCTTTGGGCGAGGCCAGTCTTGCATAGCTTCAATATTTTTAGGATCCACCCTGACGCCATCTTTTCCAACAAGATGACCCAAGTACTCTACTTCTGAGGCACCAAAAGCACATTTAATATGTTTCAGGAAAAGTTGGTGTTGAGAGAGTAGATGGAGAACTTGATCCACATGAGCAAGATGTTATGTCCAGGTCTTTCTATAGATGAGGATATCATCAAATAAAACTAAGACAAATTGACGAAGAAAAGGACGAAAGACATGATTCATGAGGCTTTGGAAGGTGGAGGGAGCATTACACAAGCCAAAGGGCATGACCAAAAACTCATAGTGGCCCTCATGAGTTCTAAAGGAAGTCTTGGTAAGGTATTCCTCTTTCATACATATCTGGTGGTAGCCCAAATGAAGATCAAGTTTAGTAAAGAATTGGGCGCCACTCAGTTCATCCAAGAGGTCATCAATGATAGGAATGGAAAATTTTTATTTAATGGTAAGTTTGTTGAGGGCACGGAAGTTAGGACAAATTCGTCAAAAACCTTCTTTCTTTAGGACCATGACCACAGGAGAAGAGTAGGGGCTCGTACTAGGGTGAATAATTCCTGTATTAAGGAGTTCCTCGACCATTTTCTCAATTTCATTTTTTTGGTAAAAGGGGTGACTATACAGACATATATTGGGAGGAAGGCTTCCGGGTACAAGGGGAATGGAATGATCATGAACACCACATGAAGGAGGGAGTCCCTGGGGAGTGGAAAAGACCACTTGATGTTTAGAAAGGATGGCTTGGAGGTCTGGCAGCACTGAGGGTGTTTATGTTTCTTGTATGGCATGGAGTTGAGCGATAACACCAGAATGACCCTTTTTGAGCAGCTTTTCCATGCGATGGGAACTAATGATCTCAGGCGAACTAGCGGTGATGCCTTAGAACTTATATTGGTGGCCCTCCTTGTCAAATTTCATGGTTAATTCCTTAAAATCCATGAGAATGGGACCCGAAGTCCTTAGCCAGTATGCACCCAACACAATGTCACAACTGCCGATGTTGATAGCAAACATATGAGATTTTAGGTGATAGTCACCAATTTGGAGATGCACATTTTCACAACGCCCTCCAAATTTCATGGAGCCACCATTGGAAATCATGATTTAGAAATTATTGACTGAATGGATGTAGCAATGAGTTTCTTTGGCAATGCAACGATGAATAAAATTATGGGTGCTTCCACTATCAACTAGAATGATGACCTTATGATGCTTGATGTAACCGATTAGCTTGAGGGTTTGGGGATCGGAGAAGCCAGTGAGGGCATTGAGGGAAATGACCGGTTCTACTTCGGGAGGGTCTGAGGGAGGGGTTATGTCAGGGGTTTCTGGTGACTCAGACATAAGGGGAGTTTCAATATCCTCTTATGAAATATCCTCGGAGATGCCCATAAACAACTTTTGTTCCATACACTTGTGGCCCGGAAAATATTTGTCATCACAATTATAAAAAAGGCCTTTGAGTTGGCGTTCAACCATTTTAGCCCTGGTCAATTTTTGGATCTTTAGTGGAGCGAAGGGAATAGTGTGATTTATTGGTTTAGGGCGAGGGATAAAGGAGGGTTTCTGGTTTTGAGAAGATACAACTTGTTGTGCTTCTTTAGCTCTTTTAGTAGCCTCCACCCAACTCTGAGGCCAATCCATGAGGAAATGGGCCTGAATCTCATCCTTGAGGCCACTAATAAAACATTCTCAGAAAAAGGAATCAAACATGCCCTTTGTCCGAAAATCCAGACGCTCAAAGATAGCTATAAATTCTTTCACTGTCCCTGATTGTTTCAACTTCGCCAAACGACCCATTTTTTTATTTTTTTTACACATGTGCAGTTATACTTTGGCATGAAGAATACTGGAGAGAGGAAATTCCCAAATGCTTAACCATAAATAAATGTGTATTTACTTGGAAACTCAAACATAGTTGCGTGGAAATAGATCTTTTCTATTTTAATTTGTTTATGTTTATGTCCCCAAGGGTTAGGTATTCAAGGGTTCTACAGACAAGGGTTTTCCCTGTGCTATAGCTCTCTAATATACGTGCGGTGTCCAATAGTAGTAATTGGCCCAATATCTCAGGGCACTAATTAAGGAGGATAGACCGTACCCTTAGTCGTACTACCTGACTACCCAGGTACTAGAGAGTATCTTCCTGAGTGTTGTTCTCGATGACACTATAACAGTCAGGAAGCCGATCGGTTTATATAAAGAGGGCTTCAGGTAATCTAGTTCGATCTGTACATAGGTGATGTATGATGTGCTACCACTTGAAGGGGTACCAATATGGGTTACAAGGGTGGCCAACAGATGTGCGCTTAAGTACCACTTGTATTTCCTACATGTATGAATCCCTCAACCACAGTTTTATGCACGTAACGACAGATCTATGTGGCTTAAAGACATTGGAATATGTCTCTACCCTAAAAAACATTTAACCCACACTTTCTGCAGAGGAAAGTGCTTTGATACCATTTGTAATATACCAGATATAAAAAGTATGAAGAACAGAAATAAAATGCTAGAAATGGAAGAATAACAAAAATATAACCAGAACATTCACCATAATAGAACTGAAATGATATAAGAATAACAACAGAAATAGAATTTTGAATCTGAAAGCAATGTTCATGGGCCTCTTCGAGGGGGCAACCTTTAGTTGAGCAGAGATTTATTACAATAATATACAAGATAGGGTTCTCATACCCTTGACTGCTATTTATACTAAATATGTCTATCAAAAGAAGCATCTAGAGAAAGATCCTTCTAGAAGTTGAATCTTTTATTAGGTCTTCTTACATCCAACTTATTCTATTTTATTGCAAGGCCTTATTAATATTGACCTTTATTAAATCTGAATATATTGTTCTACCTATGTGCGGGTTAGGACCCTAGCAAGATTATACAAGAGTGGAAACATCATTGTGGCATCATAGGCTTGGGAAAATGAGTGAGAAGGGGATGCAGATACTTCACAAAACAAATTTGTTTCCAGATCTTAAACAATTTGATTTTGATTTATGTGAGTATTGTGTTTATGGAAAACATAAGAGAGTCAGATTTCTCATAGTGAGAAAAGAAAATAAGAGTGAAATGTTAGAGCTTGTGCATACAGATGTATGGGGACCATCTCAGGTATCATCCCTTGGTGGCTATCGCTATTATGTTACTTTTATTGATGATGCAACTAGAAAAACTTAGGTTTATTGCATTTGAAAAAAATCTAATGTTTTTTATACTTTTAAGAAATGGAAAGATTTGGTTGAGAATGAGACAAGAAAAAGGTTGAAGTGTAACAGATTAGATAATGGAGGTGAATATTACAGAAATGAGTTTGATGATTATTGTTCATACCATGGGATTCGTAGAGAGAAGAGAGTTCCAAAAACACCACAAGAAAATGGTTTGTCATAAATGATGAACATTACAATCATGGAGCATGCAAGGAGTATGTGATTTCATGCTGGTTTGCCCTTCTAGTTCTGGGAAGATGTTGTAGATATTTTTGTTTACTTAATAAACAGATGACCTTCAAGCTCTTTGGATGGTATAATTCCATAGGATACATGGAAAGGAAAAAAGGGTAAACTATTATTTTTTGAATACTTTCGGTTGTGAATCATTTGTCCATATTGATAAAGAAAATAGAACAAAGCTTGAGGAAAAATCCAAGAAGTGTACCTTTATTGGATACAATGTTAATGATTTTGGTTATCGCTTATGGGATTATTAAAATAACAAAATCATTAGGAGTAGAGATGTCATATTCAATGAGAAGGTCATGTACAAAGATCAGTTGTAGGGAAAGAAACATGAAAAAGAAAAATGAGAATACATAGTGCTTGATGAGATCACTCAAAAATACATTCCAAAGAAACCAGAAAATCAAAATGTACAACAATAGGAGAAAATGGTACCTCAAACTCTTGCAAGTGTTGTTATAATATCTACCAGGTTAAATAGAACCCCTAAACGATACTCTCATTCATTGTATTATTTATTGTTGACTGGTTTTGGTGGACCAGAATGTTATGAAGAGGCAATGCAGGTAGACAGTAAAAAGAAGTGGGAGAAAGGTATGAAAGAGGAAATAGATTCCTTTGTAAATAACCAAACTTGGGACTTGGTTCAATTTCCTGCAGGAAAAAGAGAATTACAAAATAAATGGGTTTACAAGTTGAAGGAAGAAGATGGAGGAAGAAAGAGGTACAAGGCTAGACTTGTTGTAAAAGAGTTTGCAGAAAAGAAAGGTATATATTTTGATGAAATTTTTTTCTTGTTGTTAAAATGACTTCAATTAGGACTATTTTAGGTCTCATGGTAGTAGAATATTTGCATCTTGAACAGTTAGATGTAAAAACAAATTTTCTCCATGGGGGTTTCGAGGAAGAGATTTATATGCGGCAGCCACAGGGGTATGAGGTCAAAGGAAAGGAAAATTTGGTATGTTGGTTGAAGAGAAGCTTGTATGGCCTAAAGAAAGCTCCAAGGCCATGTTATTTGAAGTTTGACAGGTTTATGACAGACCAAGGTTATGGTAGATGTCATTATGATCACTGTGTTTATTTTAAAACAGTAGAAAATGGAAGCTATATTATCTTGCTATTGTATGTAGATGACATGCCTGTTGTAGGGTCTAATATGAAGAATATAAATGTTCTCAGGAAGTAACTATCTAATTCATTTGCAATGAAGTATTTGGGTGATGCAAAGAAAATCCATGGTATGAGAATAAGAAGAGACAGGAAAAATTGCAAATTGACATTGTCTCAGGGTGAGTACATTGAGAAGGTGTTGGAGAGGCTTAGAATGCAGAATGCAAAACCATTTAGTACACCTTTGGAAAAACATTTCAAATTAACTAAGAAAATGTGTCCCCAGACACAGAAGAAGAGAGAATACATGTCGAGGGTCCCTTATTCATCAACAATTGGTAGCTTGATGTATGTGATGGTTTGCACAAGACCAGATATTTCACATGTAGTGGGAGTTGCTATCAGGTATATGAACAATCTAGGAAAAGAACATTGGGAGCCAGTAAAGTGGATTATCAGGTATTTGAGAGGTACTTCTACTCATGCATTATGTTTTGGAGGTTCATACATTGTTCTATAGGGATATGTTGATTCATATATGGTAGGTGATAAATATAGTAGGAGGAGCACCATAGGGTATGTTTATACTATAGGTGGAATAATAGTAAGTTGGATTTAGAAACTGCGAAAGGTTTTTTCACTTTTAACAACATAAGCAAAGTATGTTGTTGCTACAAAGTCTAGTAAAGAAATGATTTGGTTATAGAGGTTTATGACGAAATTGGGAAAGAAGCATGAGAATAGCAGGCTATACTGTGACAATGAGAGTGCCATTCATCTTGAAAATAACTCATCCTTCCATTCGAATACTAATAATAGATAGCTCAATTACCATTTCATACGATTCTTCTTGGAATATGGACATTTGAAGTTGGAAAATATGCACGCTAGCCAGAATCCTGCATACATGTTAACAAAGGGAGTAACCATGGAGAAACTAAGTTCCTGCTGATTTTCAAATGGTCTTCAAGAATGAATATGAAGATGATAAATTTTCTAGGTCAAAGAAGGATCATATTCCAACAGATACAACAATGGTGGAGTTGTTGAGATCAGTCTCCGAGTGGGAGATTGATGGTTGTGGAGCTTGATTATCTTCCTGATTTAGAGGTCTTTGTTTTCAGCCATGTTAATACCCAATGAAGACTTTACACCCCAGAATAATGTACACTCCTCCATGCGGGGGAGTGCATGGGGGGGTTACCCCCCCTATGGGGTCTCGGGGAAAGCTGGTCCCCGAAGGAAAACTTTCCTTCTAAATGTATATTGTAATTTCATAGTAAATATGGACCGTTCTAACGGTAGAATTTATGTTAGGGTTTTTTTCCCTAGAAGGAAACCCTATTTTATGAGGGAAATGTATTGCATCTATGTATCATTGTGAATATTGTATTCTTTGAGAGGAGACTATGAGCGAAAGAAGAGGAGTTTACAACATGTGTGTTATAGGTCGTATCCCTTTAGTTGTTATATAATAATAAAGGAAGGACCTAGAAATTTCTCTGGTGGACGTAGCCCACACTGGGTGAACCACATACATTTGTGTTTCTATCATAATGTGTATCGTCTGTGTTTTATTTCTGCATTTGTTTTATTTTATTTCTCTGTGATCCTATTTTTCTAACATGGAGTCTAGATGTTGCATTGGTTTTTTCACCATGAAACATTGAGATCATCACCAACTAACATAGAAGGCTTGTCTTCTATCATTCTGAAGTATTTCATGGGGTGGTTCTCAAATACCCTACATATTAAAAGGATCTCTATGGCTTGGTACAAGTTTTCAAAAAGTGGAAGCACTATGTAATGGGAAAGGATACCATAATCCACATATATCACCAACCACTACAATATTTTCATGCCCGGAGTAAGCTACAATAAAACATGAATTACAAATGGATGGGATTTTTACAAAAAAATCATCCATTCATCAAGTATAAGAAAGTTACCACAAATAAGTTGGCAAACATGCTTTCACGATCAACCACATCCAAGATTACATATTTTGGAACTCTAATGCATGCATATGGAGCCTTTTAACCATGATGCATACAAAAAGGCATACATGGAAGATGAGGACTTCAAGGAGGTGTTTCAACAACTACAGGGCCAAATTCATATAGAATAAGGTGTCGAAAAGGTTGACTATCATTTCTATAATTGTTTACTCTACAAGCTTGACAAGCTTTTATCCCTAAAGGACAATGCCTACAACTTATCAGAGAGGATTACACCTCCAAGGCTACAAGAAATTTTGGTGTTGGGAAGACACTTGCCAATTTACAAAGGTATGTGTACTCGCCAACAATTCAAGAAGATGTAACACTATATATTAGAGTATGTATACTTTGTTGTACCAACAAGCCTAGTAACAGGAAGCAAGTTCTATGCCATCCCTTACATGTACCCACTCGACCTTGGGAAATAATTTACATGGATTTTGTGGGAAGTTTACCAACCAAATGGAAGGAATGTGACCATTTACTTGTGGTAGTTGAAAGGTTCAACAAAATGTCTACTCTCATGCCTTGTAAAACTACCATCAAGGGACAAGAAGCAATAAACTTTTTCTTTAAAGAGATGTAGGTGCACTTTGGGATACCAAGGAAAAACATATCATATAGGGATACTATATTTGTTAGTACATTTTGGACTACATTGTGGGAGAAGATGGACACTAAGATGAAATGGTATACAACATTTTATCCACAGACAAATGGGCAGACAAAAGTAATCAACATGACTTTGGTGTACCTTTTGAGAGGTTACAATTAGAAGCATATGAAGACCTGGGATACACATTTTATCTATATACACCACTCTTATAACAAATAAATGCACACTTGTACTAGAAAGTCACCTTTTGAAACTGTCTTTGTGTATTTTCCACCTTCACCCTTAGATGTTGTATATGGATAGAAACGAGGAGTGAGGGAGGACCTGTCAGGAGATGCATTAAAAGAATAATTGTTTTTTGAGAATATTAGGAAGATCCATGTGTAAGTACAAGAGATACTAAATAACTCATAGGAAAAGTACAAGTTTATGCATGTACATAATAGAATAGAGAGAACATTTAGAGTGGGAGACATAGTATGGTTACATCTAAACAAGGAAAGGCTACAAGTTCCTAGTAAGAAGATAAAGGCTCAACAATATGGTCCTTTTGAGGTATTGGAAAAGGTAGGAGATAAATCCTATAGTATCAATATACCCTCATACATGTGCATTTAGTTAGCAGTGAATGTAGAGAATCTAAAAAACTATGAACCTTCCATGTTCGATCAAGAGGAGTAGTAGGTACTACTTTCCATAGAGGACTTAGTCCCAGATGTTTATCCAGATTTGGAAGAGGGAACTGTTTTGTAGAAGTGGTCCAGAGATATAAGACAAAGTAGCATGACCTTTCACATATTGGGTTGAAAGGACACCTTCCAAGAAAAGCAAAGTGTTACTCTACGGAGAAGGTAGAAGAAAATTTTCCTCACCTCATTCAATAAATATTTTTGGGAAAAAAATCCTCCCTAAATGGGGAGGTATGATCCAAATTGGATCATTATATTGTTTTTTATCTATCTCGATTCTTTTAGAGTAGAAAAAATTGGAGGAATCAACTTGCTAGGTCATTTTAGTGGCAGATCCTAGCTTGTAAAATTGGGGTTCGAAACCTTTTGGGGCCATTTCAAGGCATTATCCAAAAATTTTGGGGGTTAAATATTCGACCCCTTGATTCTATTATACACATCGATACCTTTCCAATGGTGTAAAAATCCCATCAATCAGAGCTCGTATGCAAAAGTTATGCCTCTCGCAATTTGACCTACCATGTTGATCACCATGGTATGAGAGGATGCAACGTCAACCCTCATTACTCATGCATATGAAGCTATCCACATATGTAATTATAAGAATATTATAGAAGGTCCAAAACCCTATCATAATTGAGGGTTGTGGAAGTAAAAAAATATCCCGAGATGGCTATCGAACTATGTTAAATATTGAGCCATTAGGAGGAGAAGAGGTTCCATTCTATACTAATGTATTTTGTTCCATAGCTAAGAAAAAAAACTAGGAGTGGGAAATTAGGAAGAATAATAAAGAGGGTTAATGTTCTATAGTATCCAAGCATGCCCTGGTCTAAGGTGACTCCATAGAGAGTGTCTTATCCTTTGTACTTGCATTATTTCCATACCAGAGAAAAGAGAGAAGAGTATCCTTACCTTCTAGCTAGGCTTTCTCCCATAAGGGTTTTCAAAAGAAAATATTTGTGGCATTATCTGGATGGTGTGTGATTGTATTTTAGTATTCTCTATTTTCCACATTTCATATTTTTCATGCATAAGAAGAAAAATAAAAAACTAAATATTTTGGAAATATAAAGGAATTTAACCTTCATAGGTAGATTTTGGTTATATTTATCAGATTTGTTGTGAGAAATTGTTCCAATGGAATATCCTAGGAAGTTTACATATCATTAAAGGACCTTTGTAATGATCTAAATGTTTGGGAAAAAGATATTTCCTATAAATCCAAATTTGACATATCTATTGAGCGAAACGATGTGAAATTAGATTAATTTTTCATAATTTGATGGATTCCTCTTCTACGGTGTTTGTACATGTTGTTATTCTAACCTTATTTGAAATAAGTGATATACTATGGTTTCTTTATCTTTTCTAAATTGAAAATTCGTCCATAATAGTAACAATATTGTATGAGATGCATCTGTAAGATAGATAGTAAAATAACTAAGAAGAATAGGGACTGATGTCTCATTCTAGTGGTAAAGCCCAAACGATGATCCAAATACATGACCAATTGAAATGATAATAAAGCCCAGGAATAAGTCCTTATAAACCAAGTACAAGCCAAGCATAGTAATAAAAAAAAATCATATAGTTAATTCCTATAATTCTAAGATTGTCGAAGGCTATTTCATAAATATCATCACCAAGTTTAGTTAGTTATTGTAAGATCCATTGACCTCACTTATGATAGAATATTGCACTGTATAGAAACATGGGTTATGGTTTTTATGTGCCAATTAACCACACAAGTGACAAGTTCCTTTTCAAACAAACA
>ML800326.1:465600-488319 GCA_009831015.1 Picea engelmannii
CAACATCGTGAAGTATTTCAATCTATATTATATTATACATGTTCTAATATGACATTTATTTCAATCTATATTATATTATACATGTTCTAATACGACATTTGGGAGTTAGTGGTAATCTTTTTGATATTTTTATATTTAGAAAAGAAATGATAACAAATTGAATGCATATTTTAATGGGTTTCTATTTAGAAGTTTAAAATCGAAAAGAAAAATTAATTTACGTTCCTAATTATAATATAATAAGATGTTAAATAAAAAGAAGTACTTCATAAGTTAAATTACATGGTACGAATGGTCTAAGTAGTAGAGAACTCATACAAATAATATTAACAAAATATTATATATATATATATAAGTTACACAATTTTATTTTATATTGATTACACATTTTGCACAATCACCTTTATTGTAATGGTAAACTCTAAGGAGGGGAATTACATGTCGTATTGGAGCTCTATTAGAGACACTAGGGGTTATGACCCACATTATTGTATGCATTAATTTTATTATCATTTATTTAAGTGAAGGTAAATTAAATTAATTAAATTATAATTTTATTCTCATGTCAAGTAGACACATGGAAAGAAAAGAAATGAGAGATAGAGAAGCTATAAGTTGAGGCATATGTGTTTAAATGGAATCAATGCTTATGAATTCTTGACCAAGGGAAGAGGAACATGTTCACGAATAGGGACATGTATTTGTAGAAGAGATGATTTTCATGATGTGTTTGTTCCCAAGAATGTCAAATGCACTAATGAAAAAGTTGAAAAGGAAAGAAGTATGTGTGTCAGTGCATGATAAAGGATCACAAAATCTCGTAGGTAACCATGTACATAGAGGGATAGAAAAAGTTAACTTTCTATAGTTTTTGGGTTCTACTGATGGACAGGTCATTGAATCCTAGTTGAAAAACATGGAAATTTTCTTCACTTTGAGGGATTACAACTCTAATCTCAAAGAGATGATGGGAATATTCGAGCTAAAGGGAAGTGTCTTACTTTTGTGGAAGACCCTATTACCACAATTAGGGATCGATGTGTCCAAAATTTCATGGGAGTTATTTGAGGAGTGTTTTAAATAATTCTACATCTTCGAGGAATTTATCAAAAGGAAAATGAATGAATTTAACGCATTAAGAGAGAACAAAATAGCAATGCCCAAATATGAGGCTAGCTTTATGGAACTACTAAGATATGCATTTCATTGGAACAAAGAAAATTTGCGGGTCAACAAATTTGTGTATGGGACGAACTATAAAATTATATACAAGGTGAGGATATCGATGCCTCCCAATTTGCATGAAGTAGTTTAGATGGATATAATAATCAATGAGGAACTTGTGGGTTGTGGTCAATTTAGACCATTTAGATCTTCAAGTTCAAGAGGATAGAGACCAACACCATTGTCATATAGTTCATAAATACCTATATTAAGATGCAGGGATGTGTCGAGGGGAATAATGATGAGTACAAAAAGAAAAAATGATAGGGAACTAGAGGCCATCATACGAGTGATAGATACAATAGACTTATTTGACACAACATAGTAGTAGACCCACCTTTTCTTAGGTAGATAGTTATATTCAACATCCTAAGAGGGGTTGTTGGATATGTGGAGGACCACATTTTCATAGAGAGTGTCCATATACACATAGAAGATACAACTAAGAGCAGAGTCAGACTACAACTAGTGACCTTGGTAAATCCCATAGGATCCATGCAGTGGTGAATAGATTTTAGGATGAATATCAATCCATAATATTGGAGACATCAAATAAAAGTAATGATCATTTTCTCAAAATTGATATATCTAGGAGAAATAGAAAGTCCTATTTCTCATATTGCATTGTCAAAATTAAAAATAAATGCAATAGATCAAGAAACCTTCAATCAAGTAGAGATGGATTTGCGAGCAAAATAGGAAGTAGGTCATTTAGTTAAAGACTATGAAATTGATCTTAGATGTATACATAGTCTGAGTATCATTGTATTCAACCACATTCATATCATACAATATAGTAATAGGTATGGATTGGTTAGAGAGTCATGAAGTAGTATTAGACTATAAGAATAACAAGCTTTATTTTGTAGATGAAGTAGGTCATAAAGAAATTTTAGTGGGAATAAATAGAGTAGTGTCATTAAGGTTCATCTCATAATTACAACTTAAGAAAAGTGTGAGAAAAAGATGTAAAATTATATTCCATATAAAATATAAAAAAGGAGGATTCAGTGAGTTTAGAACAATATCCAATGTTGTAAAAAATTTCAGATGTATTTTGAGAGGAATTACATGGATTACCACCTAAAAGATAATTTGCGTTAACGATTGAACTTAAATAGGGAATGGAACCTATCACAAAGGCTCCTTACCACATGATGAATCTAGAGTTGTGAGAGTTACAAGTGCAACTCCAAGAACTATTGGATTCAAGACTTATTCTTCCAAGTATATCACCATGGTGAGTTCCAATGATATTAATAAAGAAGAAATATGGATCATGGAGACACTATATCAACTATTTATATGTAAATGAAGAAAATGCTAATGAATCAATACCCATTGCCTATAATTGGTTATTTATTTGATTAGGTGAAAGGAGATAAAGTGTTTTCTAAGATATACTTAAGATTGAGATATCATCAACTAAGAATAAAGGAAGAATATATTCATAAAACTACATTCAATATGCATTTTGGACATTATGAATTTGTAGTATTACTATTTGGATTAAAAAAATCACTAGGAGTATTATGAGTTAAATGATTGGAGTATTTTGATAGTACCTTGACAAGTCCATACACATCTTTTTGGATAATATTTTGATATATTCTTGTATAAAGGAGCCTGAAGAATATGTAAGGTAAGTATTATAATATGTTAGAGAGCATAACTTATTGTTGGGTATGTGTTATATTATTTGCATGATTATCCCCATGCATGTTGCATGTGCATCAGAATCGGCAAACCCCCATTTCCCAAAGATTTGGAAATGGAGCCCACAAAAATAATTGGATAGTTTTTTGGTCTATTTTAGGTGGTTTTGGCACATGGTTTTTTGGCCCACGGTTTTCTAATTTCGGTCGAGGAATTAAGTTTGTAATCTAATCCAAGTAAATGGATTAAGGTTTTGGATGTCATGGAATAATATATATTGTATTTGTAAATGGTGAAGTTAATACAATGAGACTTAGAGGTGTGGCTCTAAACATTTGTCAGTTTTCTCAATTAAGGGTTTCCAGGGTAAATTTATAATTATCATGTATGGATGTTATTGTTTTGTTTTTTTTTTATAAATAATATATGTGTGCATTGATATATTATAAAGGTTTAAAACACAAATTTGGTATCATAGCACATATTGGCTTTAGAAAGATGTCCTTGTTGTTGAGGGTTCGATTATCTTAGGATTGTGATAAACATGGATTCTATGGGATATCTGCAGTGGTGATTCTTTTGGTGAAATAAATGGTGAGTAGTTCTAAAATTGAGATTGATAAATTTAATAGAAAAAGATTTGAGATTTGGAAGTTGAATATGGAGGGTCTTCTAGTAGATAAAAACCAATGAGTCACTATGGATCCTGGAACTGCACCTTTGGGTATGCTGATGTAAGACTAGATGGAGTTGGATAGGAAGGAAAAAAACACAATCTAATTGTGCCTTTCAAATTTAATGTTATGGAATGTCTCGATAGAAGCTACAACTAAGGAATTATGGGATAAGTTAGGGGGTATATATTAGTCTATGTCCCCGATAAACAAACTTTTCCTTCGGAAGAAGTTGTATCTCTTCAGGATAAATGATGGAGACACGGTGATAAACAATATAAATTCCTTCAATACTATGGTAAGTCATCTTTTGTTTGTCTACATCAAAATTTATGATGAAGATAATCTCATTAGTTTATTGTGTTCTTTTCCAAATTCATGGGATAGTTTGGTAGTATCTATTGGGAGTAATTCAACCACATTGAAATTTTATGATGTGGTTTCATCCTTTTTATCAAAATAAATGAGGAGGGAAACCATGGATAGTCAAATAATCAATGCGTTACTTCTAATAGGACATTCCCTAAATAGAAGAAAATATAATTCCTTGAGTGGGACATCTAAATCTAGAGCTAGATCTAAATCTCCAGGAAAATCCTTAAGGAAATGCTATAAATGTGATAAAACTAGGAATTGCAAGAAGGATTGTAGATCTAATTGTAAAATCCCCATTATAATCCCCAGTTTGATTAATGCTTATGTAGATATAATATGTGGCTATGGCTAAGCGATGTAATATGCAGATTTTATTTCAATGATTTAATAATAAGATTTTATCTCAGTTGCTAAGGGGACATGGACAAGAGATGAGAGACGAATTAATCCACAAGAGAGGGGAGTGTCTAAGATAATGGCCAAGAGGGGTCCTAGGGGGGGAATTACCCATGTTTATGGATTTAGCTTGTTTTCCTAAATCTGTTACTGTATATGAACCTTTCCATTTCTAATTGAGTGTTTCCAAAGCCAATCATTGAATACATGTAAGAGGGTCGGTGGGTGTGGTCACATCCCAAAGTTATTGGGCACATGGGGGTTGAGTACAATCATCTTGGGGAAGAGTGTGAGTCAATAAATGAAGCAAAAGAGATGAATTTTGTATGGGTTGAGAAATAAGTAACAATAGTTCGAGTAGTTTAGGAAATTAGTCAAGTTTAGGAATGGAAAGAGAGCTTGGAGTGGGTGTGTCCATAGGAGAGAAAACATATTGGAGAAAATTGGAGCTGGAGAACTGAAGATATCAGTTTTCAGACCGGAAGAGTGAATTCTTGTGTGAGTTTCACTGAAACAACAAGTGTTGTTTTTGGTTTGTTGTTATTTTTCCTAGCAACAATTTCCCTTGAGTTCCAAGCAAAGAGATTCCTAGATACTTATGCCAAAGAGACCCTGATAAACAAATGACACATTCCTTGGGTTAACCCTAATAAATAGATGCTACATCCAATTACAAGGAAAATCGCTCTATGGCATGGGGTAAACCACAAAAGAAGGAATGACAGTAGAAATCAACTCTAATCCCAAGTATTCTATATAAATGAAAATGCTAACAAGACAAGATAAAAATCCTACCTCGTCCAGATGTTTGATGAAGACCACCGTTGAGCACGTGACTCAAAGATTTATACCTACAGCACATACAATATCATAATCATTAACATTCATAACAAATACTCCCATGGAATAATAATTCAAATTTTTGCAATATATTAATTGGACAAGAAAAGAGTATTTCTATTAAAATATTATCAAAAAAAGTGTATAAGTGACAAACTTCTATGTCGACACATCTCAGAACCGAGAAAATAAGTCCCTTCTAGTTGGGCCTCCACCATTTCAATCCTCCACCAAAGGAAAGATCATATAAGAGAGACAATGAGGTTCTCCATCAAAAGAGGAAGAGCTTGGGGGTTGAACAATCTGTTCAAACTTTAAAGGACAAAGGGATGCAGACTCAATGTGAAGTGAAAATTTCTTGAGAGTATATTTTCTCTCAAAAGTTGAATTCTCTCCTCTTCCACGACTTGGATATGGAAAAACTTATAGCCTTAAAAATGGAACTAGATGGCCGAGTCGGAATGTTTCCAGTATATGGAAGGTCAAGGATCATGGATCTCATGATGTGACATGGAAACCCAACACAATTTTTAATTTTCTGAACAAAACCCGATGTACGCGGGTTGCAATGGTGCAACCTACGTATACACATGATGTATAACTGTTAGGGTGTGTATATGTGGAAAAATATGATTTGTTTGGCTCTGGGAAGTGAAAAAGGGGACTTTAAGTCAGCACAGGAAAATGATAAGGAATTTAGAACAAGTTGAATGGGGTGAGGAAAATATTGCTATAACAGATGCCCCCTAATATGTGAGGTCAGAGGAGTATCTGTGATGGCTGAAATAAATTATAATTCCCAAAAGTGGAGTGATGGAAACTCAGCTGGAAGAACTAGTTGCTCATGAGAATATTACAATTCATAATGACTTTGTACACATGGCTTCCAATTTGAATTACACTGCAGATCCATGTGGAAATATACCAAAAATTTGTTCATCATGACCAGGAATAGGCAATAAAAATTAGATACATGTCATAGGTTGTCATAGTCACAAACACGACCCAGTGGAAACTTGTCTCAAAATCAATCTAAATATATCTATATAAAATGGAGTACAATATGATCTCCCATGATCATTGATGTCATATAGGTACTAGTCCAATGAATGATAGCAACAACTCAGGAAAGCTGCTACTACAAATTGATGTCTTCAAGTCTTCTACATGATCTACCAAAGGTGCAAGTCTACATTATGTGAATAGAGGAGTTGAAGTCAAACACAATGCAATTTCGTTTGATTACCAATCATTAATGGATATTGTTAATAAATGCGAGACAACCTACCGATAATGAAAGTAGGTATCAAGGAACTGAGTACATTATTACAAGTGTGAATAAAGGTGTTGAGGTAAAACACTTGAAGAATCCATAGATCAGGAGACATTGATGTATTCCCAACTGTCGATGTCGGGAGAACCTACCACTGATGACTGCAAGCCTCTAGGTACTCATAGGACTCTAGGCCTCTTTTCCAGAATGGATGAGATGAATTTGATGGAATGATACCCACTAAAATCATATTATTAAGGCATCTCTCATTAGTCATCACAAGGTAGAAAGAAATATATTGATGATTTGGAGGAACTCAGACGAAGAGGAGTTTCACGAACCAACGACCCTATGTGTCTCTCCCATGCAGCATATGCAAGTAATGCATGAAGTAGACCCTTTGAATAACATCCAATAAGGAAAATTATCGACAAAGGAGAGGAAACCACTAATAAGGCTAACGTCATCCAAGACACTTCATGAATCCCAATGTGTGAATAGATTTATTTCTATCCAAGACAAGGGAAACTCCCTAGTCAAAGACCAATGAGGAGATGTCGACTACTGGGTTCAAGGTTACCTACCCATAATGAAAGCAGGACCAGGGTCCATGGTAGGACTACAACTTCATGTGATTCTGAGACATACTGAGGGTATGGCCAACATGAAAATTCAAGAGTTATGAGAAATGGTCGACACAGTCTTATATACATCATTTGAACAAGAGCATGAAACATATGGAGGATTCTGACAGCATAGACTTGACAATGAAATTTTGGGATGAAAGAGGCACCAATCAAACTCTCCATAGGGACTGGAAGAGTAACCACTTACAGGAGTAAACTCTAAGTAATGATATCATCTTCCTAATGTCATGCTAAACCCAAAATTTGGATGAAAAGGACTCAAAAAAAAATTCTCTATTCAAAGGTGACATGACTGCTGTCAATATGAGATAATATTCTTTCCCGCCCGTCTTTTATTTTTTTTCATAGACAAATGAATGTTATGATACAAGAGAGGAAATGAGTGTTATGAGTAAGAAACTAGTTCCAAACAGTGGAACATACCTATGTTTAATGCAAGGAGGTGCATGCAGGGCATGGACACTCGGGGGAATGTTTCCTCTTAGGGTACAGGGTGTCAAGCTACAAAGGATATAAACAAGGTTATGCTTGGCTAGTGATGAAAATTGCTAAGGTAATAGACTTATAATGAGAAAGTGGGAACTGAAAATAGGATCAATACTTCACACAAGATAATGGAATGCAATTACAACTTAACTCCAAGGAATGCCCTTTTTCATAATTTTAGTCCCCTAGGCCCAAAAAATTATAAAACAATTCCCAAGAGAACTCTTTAGCCACTAGTGACTA
The DNA here is from genome assembly GCA_009831015.1 of Picea engelmannii. Lineage (NCBI taxonomy): Eukaryota > Viridiplantae > Streptophyta > Pinopsida > Pinales > Pinaceae > Picea > Picea engelmannii. Next base: position 473,415 of record ML800326.1, read on the forward strand.
GAGTATTCTTTTTTCGAAATTAGTCTACTTGGTATGAAAAAGGGTTAAAATTACACCAAATAGATGACCTTTCAAAGTGTTAGAGCAAGATTTGCCTCACCCTATGAAATCTTGCAGAGAGGGCCTTGATCCATTCCCCCATGCAGACTTACTTTCCCTAATTGATAAATCCAGAGACAAAAATAAGTATTTTTCCGCTTGTACACACCTTCCAAGCTATACAACATGCATATACGTTAGTTGCTCCACTATAGCTTGCGTACATTGGGATTTGTGCCAGAAAATCAAAATTAAATGTCGAGTTTCCATGTCACGATAGGAAATCTCTGATCCATTGCCTTCCATATAATATAAATGTTCTGACTCGTCCCTTCAGTTTCATTTTGAAGGCTATAAAGAAGCCAATTTCGAGCTATGGAAAAGAAGAGAGAATTCAACTTTGAGAGAAAAGTTACTCTCGAGAAATTATTACTTCATTATTGAGTCTAGATCCCTTTGTCCTTTAAGTCTAAACACAATGTTCAACCCCCAAGCTCTTCCCTTATTGATGGATAACCTCTTTGTCTCCTTTATATGAGCTTGCCTTTGGCGGAGGATTGAAGTGGTGGAGGCCTAGTTGGAAGGAACTCGGTTTCTTGGTTCTGAACCGTGCCGACACAGAAGTCTGTAATTTTTTCACTTATGCTGATAATTTATTAATAGAAATACTCCTTTCCTGTCCAATTGATATCTTGCAAATATATGTGTTATGATCCATGGGCATGTTTGTTTTGTAAATTGATGGATTATGCTATCTAATGTGCTAACCTTTTATATTATCATTATATGCTTTCTTTTCTTGTTTGTTGAGAACTTGTTGTAGGTATAAAGCTTTGGGTCAAAGTGCTCAACGGTGGACATCATCAAATGTTTGGACGAGGTAGGATTCTTTATTATCTCTCTTGCACATTAGTTTATATAGAATATGTTGGAATTGAGTTGATTTCTAGTGGTTCAGCCTATCCATAGAGAGATTTTCCTCGTAACAGAATTGGTGACCGTACTAGGGATGAATCTTCTTTCTTAGGGTTTGAAGTACTTTTCTCCTTAGATTGCTCTCCTTTCTATTGTGGTTCTTGTTTTATCATTTCTTGGTAGCTCCTGTTCACTTTGGGTTTGAGTTTTCAGCCTTTCTCCCTTTCCTGGCCTTGTTTCAAAGCATATACGCACTTTTTTTCTTGACGATTGCGTATACACACAGATTGTCTCACTGCAAGCTACGTATATACGCTTTGTTTTCCCAAATAGTCACGTACACCTTTTTTCCTTACCTGCTTGCTTGGTCTGGTGTTTGTTGGGTGGGATTTGATGCTTGATGAGCCTTCTTAGGTCTCTATAATGCCTATTGAGTACATGTGGGATGACAGGAAACCCTCTTTTTGTTGAATTTTTCGGCGAATTTTTTCTCTTCATTTTTTCATTTTTATTATCCTTGTACATTGGTCAGGGTGTTTCATTGCTTGATATCATGCTTGAGTTATCCCTCTTTCATACACAATAGGGCTATATATCAAGTTATTTTTCAGTCCATGCATTTTGAGTTTCGATATCTTGAAAATACAAAAAATAGGCATTTTGCATTGCTTGGCATTTTTTGTATTTTGAGTTTTTTTATCATTAGATTAGTGCATACAGTGAAAGATTGCATTTTTTACTTCTAAATCGCAAAGTTGAATTTGAAATTTGCATCACTTTTAGGAGCATATCATACATTGAAATTTAAAGTTAGACTTTGCATTATTTTCATATTTAATTTCTTGCAAAGTCATAACACCATGAGTTTCATCACCATACCATTTTGAGTAATCATGGCCATAAAATCAATTCTATAATTTAAAATTTATTAGTAAGGATTTTATTTTCTAGGGTGCACAAACTAGCCTAGGATTTAGTGTCTTGGAATAGGATTTTGTGAGTAAACTTCTCCAAGGCAATTAAATAAACATATTTTTATGAGAAAGGGAGTTGAGAAGTCCATTGTATAATTGGTAAGATCAGGAGGCTCCGCTCACACCGAAGTTAATCACGAGGTCACGTGAAGTTAGTTGAAGGGATATCCCCTAGATACTCGCCTAGCGTCAGAGATATTTTTGTAGATTTGTTCATATTTGGGGATCTTTCTAGTGCCCATACCTCCGTGAGAGGTATTTCTTTCAATGTTTAGAGCTTTGCTACCCTTCCCATACAGTGATCTGGACTTACGACTGCTTCCATGTGCATTGGTTATATAGTGGTTTATTAGTTGCTTGAATTAGGTATCTCATAGGTTACTTGGAGGGGTTATTCTGCTATTACCCTAGGTCAGATAGGGGTTGAACAAAACACAACCTTTATGGAGGATTACCTCTCTGGGGGAATATGACCGACTGGTTGTTAAGCCCACAAGGGCCCCTATAACTGATTTTGTTACCTTCAATATTTAGCAGGGAGTCTCAAGTCCCTCTTGGATGAGACATACCTTATTTAGGGAGGGAGGCCACTCAACCACTTTACCCCGTTTGTATTCATATTGGTCGTTTGAATTTTGGTGTTCTCTTTTCTTACTAGTTGGCCTGATTCGGATTATTTTCAGCACAAAATGAGAGCGGAGATATAATAAATAAATGCACAGAGATATTGAAGATATCCAATAATATAACATAAATGTATCAGAGATGCAACCATCAACACATAGATACAATAATACATGATTTCTATTAATGAAATAAATGTACAGATATTGTAAAAATATAGAGTGAAAGACTCGCTAGAATGGTGGCATCTTATCTCTGAGAAGAGATGTGACGACTACTTGCATTCACAAGAAGATGATTACAATGAGGCTCTGAAGAAATTTTTACAATAAATAGGAATGCCAAAAACCCTAGACATCCAAAAACCTAACCCTAGGAGATGAAGCACCAAAATTCATGTCGGCCCTGTTTGGGTAAGTTAGTACATCAACTTCCCGGGATCGTAACATTTTCATACGATCTTCGTTTTAGACGTATGATAGCCCATTGGAAAGGTATAATTGAGGAGATTCATTTTCAGGGCTCAATAATGCATTTGAATATCATTAGGAATATCGACCCTGAAACACCTTCATTTAGGCCCTCAAAATGGCCCCGGAAGTTAAAACTGCTAAAAATAGTAAATTGCAAAAATTGCCAGAAAACTATTTTGAGCCAGTTGGAAAAGTTGGGTGGCCACTGATATACACTTGGATCAATCCTCCCTCCTTAGGAAGAAATGGTCTCCATTGCGTTGAGCTCCCGGAGGAGAGGTAAAATCATTTACTAAATTTGTATCTGGATGAGTTGCTTGCCTTGTTAGAGAAGTTGTGTTGCTTATCTTGTTGAAGGTTGTCACGAACATGTGGCTGGAAGGGTTAGACCTTTTTAACCAGTCTACATACATGAGATGCCTATGTGCAGAAGGAATCTTTGAGCTTTTCTACAACCTTGTCGACCTGCTTCTATTGGATAGAAGGTGCTTTGGGCGAGGCTGTAGTGGTTACAGTGTCCTTATGTTCCCCTTTTGAACAAATTGTGATGAAGTTGAATTTTGCAGTATGAGATACTACCTTACGGCACTGTTTAGGTGGAATAGTAGTCTAAACTACCTTTGGTATTGTGTAGAGATGGCCCCCTAGAGAAACAATGACATTGTGGGGTTGAGACTCATAAACAACATGGCGTCTCTACATATATGGATGGCCCAAGAGAAAATCACAGACATCCAGTGGGGAAACATCACATAATACCTCATCCTTGAAGCGTTGTATGTCGTATGACAATCGAAACTGTTGGCTGACACGAAGATCTTGTCCTTGGCGAAGCCACCCGATGTTGTATGGTTGCGGGGGTGGTGTTGTCGACAATCCCATGTGTTTGATGACCTCTGTTGAGATGAGGTTCTTCTGGCTTCCTCTATCAACAATAAAATGCAGCGGGGTGCCCTTCACCCACATATGTGAATAAAAAATGAGCTCCCCCTCTTCATAATATGTCGGTTCTTCTGGTTGAATTGTGGCGGTCACGACAATAACAGTGGGGTCTACATCAATGATATGTCCTTTACCAGTATTTTCAGAATCTGATTTTGAATCAGGGTTCGTCTCCTTGTCTTTGATCTTGGCCACCAATGATTTTTTTGGTGACATTCATCGGTGTTGTGCCAAGGGAGTTTGTGGAAATCACACCATTTTCCGGTGTCCTTCTTTGTCTTCCCGTGACCCTTATTTTCCTGTGGCTTGGAGGTTTTCAGAAGATTGTTTGTTAGGGTTGTCTTTGTCATACTTTGGTTGTTGTGGATTTGTAGACCCAAACTCCTATTTCTTCTGGTGCTTAAATTTCTACTCGATTTTAACAACATATCGATAAGCAACACCGAGTGATGATATATCCAGAAAATCCATTTCAGTTTGGATGTATCTATGTAGAGCCCCATGGTATTTCAGAACCAAATGTCGTTCAGAGTCTTTGATACCCAGCTTGGTGCACAAGGTATGGAAGGTATTGGTGAAATCTCTAACTTCTTGGCCCCTCTCTTGCCGCAATGTGTTCCATATCATGTACTGGTCCTCATAGTTGCAACAGGGTAATATTGTTCCTTTACCGCATCCACAAAAAATTCCCAAGTGGGCTCGGCCCATATATTCCAGAATCCTCTGTGGAAATTTTCTCCCAGTAAGTTTCCCACCAATGTTTGACATGGGGGAGAGATTTAAGGAGTGTGAAGTTATCTTTTCCCTGTTGGAAAAATGGTGAATAGAGAAATAACCGTCTAGCAGATTTAACCATTTGTCTAGGGATTCTACATCTATTTGTCCTTCAAATATAGGAATATCAAAATTAACTTGTACCTTGAAAGGCAAGGTTCTTCCAAAGTGGCCTCTTGATGAATGTGTGCATGTTGTTATCGGTAGGTGTTGAAGGATGTGGGAAAAATTATCCATCATTTTGTCCCTCTGTCGCATGAGAGCTTGCTCAAGCAACATATTGATATGATCGCCTGCTCCATCATTTTTATTTTCTTCCTCCATTGAGTGTTGCTTGGGTGTGCGAGAGAGATTTTCCTCAAGAGAGACAAGCTCGAGACCCAAATTTCTATACTCGTACCTTGTCGAGGACATGCACTAAAAAACGATAAATAGCATCCTGCTCTGATTCCACTGATTCAGATTATTTTCAGCACAAAATGAGAGCGGAGTTATAATAAAGAAATGCACAAAGATCTCGCAGATATCCAATAACATAACATAAATGTATGAGAGATGGAACCATAAATAGAGAGATACAGTGATACATGATTTCATATACATGATTACACTAATACATGATTCAAATACATAGTGAAAGACTTGCTAGAATGGTGGCAACTTATCTCTGAGAAGAGATGTGACAGCTACTCGCATTCACAAGAAGATGATTACAATGAGGATATGAAGGCATTTTTACAATAAATAGGAATGCCAAAACCCCTAGACATCCAAAAACCTAATCCTAGGAGATGAAGTGCCAAAAGTCATGTGGTCCCCATTTGGGTAAGTTACTACATCAACTTCCTGGGGTCGTAATGTTTGCATACGATCTTCATTTTAGGAATATGATAGTCCATTGGAAAGGTATCATCGAGGAGATTAATTTTGGGGGATCAATAATTCATTTGGATATAACTAAGAATATCTATCCTAAAAAACCTTCATTTAGGCCTTCAAAATGGTCCTGGAACTTAAAACTGCTAAAAATAGTAAATTGCCAAAATTGACAGAAAACTGTTTTGAGCCAGTTGGAAAAGGTGGGTGGCCACCAATATCCACCTGGATCAATCCTCCCTCCTTAGGAAGCAATGGTATTCATTGCGTTGAGTGCCTGGGAGAGAGGGAAAAGCGTTTGTTGAATCTGTATCTTGATGAGTTTCTTGCCTTGTTGGAGAAGTTGCATTGCTTAGCTTGTTGAAGGTTGTCATGAACATGTGGCTGGAAGGGTTGGACCTTTCTAACCAGTATGGCTACATGAGATGCATGTGTGCAGAAGGAATCTTTGTGCTTTTCTAAAACCTTGTCGACCTGCTTATGTTGGATAGAAGGTGCTTGGGGTGATGCTGTAGTGGTTGCAATGTCCTTTTGTTCCCCTTTTGACCAAATTGTAATGAAGCTGAATTTTGCAGTATGAGATACTACCTTGCGGCACTGTTTAGGTGGAATAGTAGTCGAAACTACCTCTAGTATTTTGTAGAGATGACCCCCTAGAGAAACAATGACACTGCGGGGTTGAGACTCATAAACAACATGGCATCTCCACATATACGACTAGCCCAAGAGAACATCATAGACATCTAGTGGGGAAACATCACATAATACCTCATCCTTGAAGGGCTATATGTTGTATGACAATCGACACTGCTGGCTGGCATGAATATCTCATCCTTGGCGAAGCCACCTGATGTTGTATGGATGCGGGTGTGGTGTTGTCAACAATCCCAAATGTTTGATGACCTGCAAATTTCTCATAAATGGGTTTGTGTAATTCCTTTCCCTTCAGTGGTTGACTTTCAAAATCCAGGGGCCTTCCTTCTTGCATTATGACAACACCAATTCCTTTTATCGAGGCATCACATTCCACAATAAAGGCTTTTGTGAAGTCTAGAGTGGTCAAGACAGGATCTTTGCACATCACCTCTTTAAGTTGTTCAAAATATTTAGTTGCCTCTGGAGTCCATGAAAATGAATCCTTCTTAGTTAGTGTCATTAAAGGTGTTGCTACTCTTCCATAGTGTCGAACAAAATTGCAGTAGTAACCTGTCAAACCCAAAAATCCTCTACGATTATTCAATTTTTTGGGAATCGACCAGTCCATCATGGCCTTAATATTGTTAGGGTTTACCTTGACACCTTCATGAGATACAATATGACCCAAATACTCTACCTCCTTCAATTCAAAGAAACATTTGGATAGTTTGACATATAGTTGTTTCTCCTTTAGTAGTTGTAGCACCTTGTCAACATGCCGCACATGATCCTCCCAAGACTTGCTATAGATTAGTATATCATCAAAAAATAATAACACAAATTTTCGAAGGAAGGGATTGAAAATGGAATTCATCAACCCTTGGAATGTGGAAGCTGCATTTGTAATGCCAAAAGGCATGACCAAAAATTCATAATGGCCTTCATGAGTTCGAAATGTTTTTTTGGGGATATCTTCCTCCTTCATTCTAATCTGGTGATACCCTAAACAAAGATCCAACCTTGTGAAATATAATTCTCCATGTAGTTCATCTAACAATTGATCAATGACGGGAATTGGAAACTTATCTCTAATAGTGATCTTGTTGAGCTCTCTATAATATGGACACATATGCCATGAGCCATCTTTCTTGAATACCATTACCACCGATGCAGAGTAAGAACTTGGGCTAGGTGTAATAATGCCATCCTCTAACATTTATTCAACCATGCGCTCAATTTCACTCTTCTGGGCATAAGGGTATCTGTATGGCCTGATGTTAGGAGGAACACTCCCAGGAACTAGGTGAATATCATGATCATGATTTTGAGTGGTTGGAAGACCTTGGGAATGTCTTCAAATACTTTGGAATGCTTATCAATGATCCCTTGGAGATATACATGAATAGATGGCTTAGATGTTTGAACATATAGTGAGAATAGTTGTGAAATGGCTTAGATGTTTGAACATCTAGTGAGCATAATTGTGCAATAACGCTTTTATTCCCATTTTTCAATAATTTTGTCATGCCATTAGAGCTTATCACCTTACCGGGTTTCCCTGTGATACCTCTTAACTCAATTTCTTTTCCTTCCAATGAAAATTTCATGAAAAGTTCTTCAAAATTAAAATCCACTGTTCCTAATGATTGTAACCATTGGATTCCTAGTACAACATCAGCACCACCCATAGGTATAGCAATCATTGGAATATTCATTACATGTTCCCCCATAGTAATATTGATCTTATTACAGTTTCCTGAGCAATTGATAGTTCCTCCATCTGCAATCATTACATGAAACTATGGCATTGGATATACAAAGCAATTGAGATATTTGGCTAATTTACAGTGAATGAAATTATGAGTACTATCAGAATCAATTAGGACTATTACCTTTTTATTTTTGATATATCCTTCGATCTTGAGGGTTTGAGGAGTGATAATTCTAGCCAATGCATTACGGGATATCGTGGGAGTAAACTCTTTAGATGAAATTGCTTCTATGTTTTCATCTTGAGATGGTTCTTGTTCTTGTTCTTGTTCTTCTTCCTCTTCACAATATATGTAGAATAATTTCTTCTCACCACACTTATCTCCCTTACTGTACTTGCTGTCACAATTAAAGCATAAACATTTTTATTTTCTTTCCTCCAATTGTTGAGGTGTCAACCTTGTAGGTTTAGGTGTTTTAGAAGAAGGAGCAATATTCTCTCTATAGTTATTAGGATTGGTCCTTCTACTAGCCATAGCCATATTTTTACTTTCAACATTTCTTGCCACTCTAAATGCATTCTCCAATGATTTGGGTTCCCAAAGGTGAACCTCATGTTGAATGTTATCCTTTAAAGTTCCTATGAATACATCAATCAAGTGCTCATTTGGAATATATGTTACCTTTATATTCAATCTTTGGAAGTTATCAATGTGCTCTGTAACTGAACCATTTTTCTTGAGATTTATCAATTAGCTAAACAAGGTATTTCTCCTTGTATCCTCATAGTGTGCTATCATTTCTTCCATGAAAATTGTCCAAGTGACGAGTGATTTGTGAGAACAAATCCATCGATACCATACAAAATGATTGGGTTCTAAATATAAAGAAGCAATTCGTACCTTTTGTGTATGTGGCACATTATGTAGATCAAAGAATTGCTCCATCTGAAGTATCCATGTGATTGGGTCCTTGCCATCAAACTTCCTCATATCGATCTTATGAACGTGGTTGGTCTTCAACCCAAAGTTGGAGTTTATCCATTCTTGATTCACCTTCCTTGTGTCCTCATCATGAATTTCATGGGATACATTTTCACTTTCAGGTGTCCTCTCTATTAGGAAAATTTTCAATCCTTTCATGATCTCCCCTTTTAAACCCTCCATCATCTCTTGTAGTTTTTCTTTTGTTACTGTCTTCTTTTGTAAATCATTTATGTTCCTACGCATTTATTCACCTTCATCAAGAGTCCATGTAGGATTGTCAGGAGGCTTATTTGGTGTAGAAGTTCCCTTTTTGGGTGGCATGTTGGCCAAGTATCATTTTTAAACCTTGATTTTGAGGTGGTTCTGCTAGACATTATTTCTTCTGTTGTATCTCCAAAGTTTCAGCCCTTCTGGGTATGAAAATGTATTTTTTGTAGTTCTCTAATATTTCGTCTCTGCAATTCCACAGGTCTGATCAAAATTGGATGTGCCAAGTGGAATTTACAGTAACTTCCCCACAACTTGCTGATTTTTGGGCTTTCCAGGAGATCTCACTTGTATAGCATACCCTGCACAAATTCATTGATATAAAATTATGAAACTCATACCAAAAATACTATAGACTATCCACTATCTAATGCAATTGGTCTCACTCAATTTGAATACTCTAGGAAGAAGTTATGATTGTTTTACCTGGAACACCTTCTTGAGACTAGTCAGATACCCTATCTTCCACAGGGTGTATCTACAAATGTAAGATGAACCAGAAGCTGAAAATTTTACCAAAGATACCTTACTATTTTGTGTGAATATCCTTTGAAGTTTAGGGTCTGAAATGTTACAGAAATATGTTTATAGAGAAAATTCTGCAATGACTCAGTGTAGGATGATTTCAGAACCCTATATTGCACAGGTTGTATCCTCGAAAGTATAAGGCCTCAGGAGATGAAATTTTAATCAAACATACCTTGATCTGTCTACTCAATATCCTCCAAGACGTTCCTTTTGAAACATTGTAGGAAACAAGTTATAGCGAAAATTCCAAGGTGTCTTAGATGTAGCAGCGAAACCCCAAGACCTTGAGCTCTGATACCATATGTTAAGAACCAAATATCAATATAGCATAGAAAAACCTCAGAATAAGTACTCAACGGCTTGAAAAAGAGATAAATTCATAAAATAAGTCTCTTTGAGGGGGAAACCTCCTTATGCCCACATAAATGTACAATTACAAGATGATTCCAAATGAAAATGTCTCCTTAGTATATATAGGAGACTAGGAGGTATAATTACAACTAACGAACTAAAGCTGACATAAATAAAATAACATTACTAATGTAATATACCCCAATTAAGGGGTAATGAGCCATTATTTAGGGCTTAACATAGGATTTAGTGAAATGCGCATATCTCCTGTCCTCCGCGGAGTAGGGTTTTTGAGGCTCTGTGCATGTAACATATTGAAGAAGCTAATAAGGAAGACAAAAAGTTGGTGGACGTAGCCCCAGGGTGGGGGTGAACCATGTGCATGTTGTGTTTCTCTGATTTGTGTAATGTGTTGATGTGCTTATATGTTTTTTTTTGAAAAGAACGGTTATGTTTCATTAAGCGGCATTCTGGCAAACCAGAATCAGAAAGTTACAATTCTGAAGAAGGATGGTGACCTCTAACAGTGTTGCCAACCTTCTTGTGAATGTCTTGGGAGACCAATCCCATCTGCTTCTTGAGCTAATTCGAGAAAATGACAAAAAATGCATACATGAGTAAATTCTCACAAACTGTGAGCACAGTAAAATACAGAAGCAAAGCATTAAACCGAGGGGGATGAAATTTTCCCCTTAAGGTAGGGATCTAGCTTTTTCTGAGAACCTGAGGTAATGTTGGAGGCCGCCTCCTTTTCTCTGCACGCTTTGTTGGTTCTTCGCCCTCGGGTAAGGGGTGGAGACGGAACTGAATTGTCTTCAGGTTCAGAAGTTTCCCCAGAGCTGCTAGAGGTGACTGAAACAACCAGACCTGCAGGGTCAGAGGGTTCCGGAACTGAAGCCCGAATTTCTCTCGCTTCTACTAAATTTGGGGGGGTGGAATCCGGAAGGCTTCCATCTGTCGGAGGATATTCCTTAAATATTGTTGCTTCTGTATCTAGGGATTCATCTTCCTTCAGCGCATTAAAGTTGTTTTTATTTTCTAGAGTTGCCTCTGCTGAATGAGTGGCCTTCGGAGCCTGGGGTAGTGGAACCTTTCGCCTTGGCTGCCTTCGTCGGTTAGATACTGGCTGAAAATCATCTTCTTTGATTGGTCCCGGCTCCTCAGAGGCTTTGGGGCAGCTTTTTGCAAAATGACCGTAAGCATGGCACCGGAGGCACTTAAAAGGAATCTGCTCGTAGTCCAGCTCTTGGATATGGCACCATTCCCCCAGGGAGAGATTAATGGCTTCCGGAAGGCCTTTCTCGAGGTTAACCTCAACACAAATACGAGCACAGGTAAATTGATCCCCTTTCACCTCCACACTGTCCAGGAAATGCCCAAGCTTATTTCCAATGTCCTCCAGAGATCTTTTCCCCCAGAGATGCAAGGGAAGATGAGGCAGCCTAACCCAAACAGGGGCTGTGGTGATATCGGCTCTAGGATTGAAGTCAAGAGTCCAGGGGGCTAAGAACATCCCTCTCGACCCCATGAAATAGGGTCCAGATCTAAAGACTAGATCGCGGTCCTCTATCCTCTAGAATCTGAAGACAAAAAAACCCTTGCCTACTGTGCACAGAGTAACGTTTCCCTGTATCAGCGACTTCCAACGATCATCCATCCATGCCTCCACCAATTAGGGGCTGGGCCATAACCCCGTAAACTTTCCGATGAGGTCCTTTTCTGCTAGATAGAGGGTAAGAGTGTAAGGCTCCTCTGGAGATAGCTCCAGAGAAGGGATCTCCTCCATCTTCTTAACAAACTTAGACGAGAGAGAAGGCTTGGATTTAGGTCCTGCCGAGTGGACTAACGCTTTGAATGCTTCCAAAGAATCTTCTACCATGTCGACAATCGGATCTGGGGCCATCATAGCAGGGTGGCGACCACCAGCAATCAAGAAGACGGAGCAAGTCGCAGAGGCAAGCCAAGACCACTTCTCCAGAACGCATGCAAAACGCAGGAGGGACGCACTGAAAACGCCGATCCGCGGACCTGTATGCAAAGAAAGGGATACAGATGAAGATCCGTACCCCTCCAATCGAAAACCAGAGCGGAGGCGGCTAGGGTTTAGGACCTAGCCGCATTAACAACCCGTCTCGCTTCATCCTAATGTTTGTTGATGTGCTTATATGTTAATGTGCTTAGTGCTTTAATATAGATGAATGATCTGTCGATGCTTAGTGCTTAATAGTATGGATGAATGTTAGATCGGACTTATATCGATGTGATTAGTGTTGAATCTATTAATATCTGATATGTTTCGTCGAGCTAAGTGTTGTTAGATGCTAGATATAGTTGAATATCATAACCGAAAGAACTTGGGAAATTCCAAGAAAGCCTGTTATGATTCCTTCATTGGGAGGAATAGGATTATTCAGAGGAAAGTTGATAACCCTATGTGGAAGAATTACCAGGAAATCTATGAGTGCTCATGGAACTTCGACAGAGGAAGAATTTGAATTTGTTAAATTTATTGAGAACAACGCTCCATTTGATATGTTATTAGGAAAACCATGGTTTGAAAAAGAATAGGCCAGAAGGAAAGAAGAAGAAGTCTTAGAACAAAAGAAGCAAGAATTGAAAGATTTCATGACTAGGAGGATTGCACACTTGATTGAAGAGAAAGAGAACCAAGTGAAGCTACTTCAAACGGGATATTTGGATGTCGAAGTTGGAAGAACATTGGAAGACCTACAAAAGATTGAAGTACCTATTCCAGGTACAGATGCAGTATTACCCCTGATTTCTAGGAAGGAACCTCAATAGTGCAAATTTGTTAGGATATTTAGACACTTAGGAGTTAGTTAAGATCTACTTGGTCTAATATGTCATTAGGTAAAAGTGTGTTTCTTTAGTATGCATTACTATGCATTTGTAGTTAGGAAATCCGACGGTCACGATATGTTCTCGACATAGAGTGATCCAACAGTTCATACTCTCCTCGATCTTAATGGCCATTGATCCATGGCTTAACACCCGATTGGTCCATGATCTCTATTTAAAGAGCATGCAGGGTCATTTTCCGATGATCGATTGTGAGAAACTCTCTTGTAAAATCTCTCTGTAATCTTTTTCTTTTCATTAATAAACTGCTCCAAGTGGTCGCGTTGGCTGGGGTCATGGATGTTTCCCCGTAGGGTTTTTACCATGTGAAAACATCAGTGTGTTGATCTTTGATCTAGTTATGTGAGTGGTTACTGAAGGTGTTCTTCCTTTTTTGGAATACCTGTGTTGTCGACCATGGTATCAGAGCCTATTTGAAGACCCGCTCCTGTTGTAGATCGAGATCGGGAAGCCGAGTTTCCTCATCTCCATTTTTTGGCATTTACGTACATTTTTGGGCTAAGAGGACTATTCCATTGCGTTCGGAGCACTCGTTTAATTCAGGAACACTTTTCATTTCACTCGAAAAGGTTTTCGTTTGCCCAAGATACGGCCATTACAGTCAGATCCGTAGGTATAAAGTCTGAATACACATTTTTTTAAAATTTTTGCAAAGTTTTGATTTTATTTTGGTTTGTATTTTTTTTGGGAAGATACTCTTTTAGATATGCGTATGCTCTTTTCCCCGCGTCTTGTGCGATCTCGGAAAATCATAAATAGATAGGAAAAGGTGCATCTTTCGGGTAAGCTAACCGAGATCTAACCCTTGTTGTCATCGAGAAGCAAAAAAATTTTCTTGTGTGAAAAGAGTTTTTTTGGAGCATGCTCTCCAAGGCCGTCTTCCACAACAACAACAACAACACCCCCAATCCTCCTTCTGAACATTACAATATGTTTTGCTAGACCATTTGGTTAAAACTTTCCTTATTAAGTAAGAGGTCTTGAGTTCAAGTCTCTCTTTTGTTACCTTTTTTGAAAAAAAGTTCATGCTAAAAATTGTAAAGTGCTTTTCACTTCAAGTATAAAAGTGAATCACTATAAGTAGCTTTATATTTTATTTTAGACTTATTTTGCATGCAACTTTTCTGTTATAAGGTAACCTCATTGTAAAAGTGATCCCCACTTCTCTTTATAAAAGTGGGTCACTTCATAAAGTAGCTTACACTATCACGTGGTTATTTGGTTACCGTTTATGCCTTTTTAAAAGGGGCATAACTCTCACATCGGAAGTTTGTTTTCAGTGCCGTTTTTTTTAAAACCGCATAACTTTTCGAGATCTTTCCATCTAGATAATTATTTTCAGTTTTTAAATATGCATTATCTACATATTTAATATGGATTCTACAAGTACTGTCATGCTTACCAGCAACAACTACTTCCAATGGAGATCCCATATGGAAGATTTATTAAGAAGTAAAGGCCTGTACCAGATTACCATGGGAAAGGAAATAGCCCCCACTGATGATGATAAGAAAGCCAAATGGGATAATAGGAATGGCGAAGCACGTGGACTAATTGGAATGTCCATCTCTCCTGATCTAAGGTACCACCTTGAAGGAATTGATGACCCCGAAGCAGCTTGGGACAAGATTGAATCTGTGTTTGGTAAACTCAATATTATTCGAGCACAACAGTTAGAAAATCAAATACTGACCTTGAGTCCAAGTGATTTTTCTTTCCTTGGAGACTATCTATCGAAGTTTAAAACACTCATAATTTTATGTGAAGAATGTAAGATAGTAATGAAGGAAGAGCGTTGCATATATCTTATTCTTTCTAAGCTAGGTAGTGCATATTCTATGTTTGTATATACCTTCTATGCCATGAAAGAGGTTGTAGGGAAAGCTTATGTACAACCCACTCTTGAGTCCTTTTGTACTTCCTTGATTAG
>ML800326.1:524731-541083 GCA_009831015.1 Picea engelmannii
AGAGACATATTCCAACATCTTTAAGCCACATAGATCTGTCGTTACGTGCATAAACCCGTGGTTGAGGGATTCATACATGTAGGAAATACAAGTGGTACTTAAGCGCACATCTGTTGGCCACCCTTGTAACCCCTATTGGTACCGCTTCGAGTGGTAGTGCATCATACATCACCTGTGTACAGATCGGCCTAGATTACCTGAAGCCCTCTTTTTATAAATTGATTGGCCGCCTGATTGTTATAGTGTCATCGAGAACGACACTCAGGAAGATACTCTCTAGTACCTGGGTAGTCAGGTAGTATGACTAAGGTTATGGTCTATCCTCCTTAATTAGTGCCCTGAGATATTGGGTCGATTACTACTATTGGACACCGCACGTATATTAGAGAGCTATAGCACAGGGAAAACCCTTGTCTGTAGAACCCTTGAATACCTAACCCTTGGGGACAGAAACATAAACAAATTAAAATAGAAAAGATCTATTTCCACGCAACTATGTTCGAGTTGCCAAGTAAATACACATTTATTTATGGCTAAGCATTTGGGCATTTCCTCTCTGCAGTATTCTTTAGACCAGAGTATAACTCCACAGGTGTAAAAAAAATAAAAAATTGGGTCCTTTGACAAAGTTGAAACAATCAGGGATAGTGGAAGACTTTATAGCTATCTTTGAGCGTCTAGATTTTCGGACAGAGGGCATGTCTAATGCCTTTTTCCGAGAATGTTTTATTAGTGGCATCAAGGATGAGATTCATGCCCATGTCCTCATGGATCGGCCTCACAGTTGGGTGGAGGCTACTAAAAGAGATAAAGAAGCACAACAGGTTGTATCTTCTCAAAATCAGAAACCCTCCTTTATCCCTCGCCCTAAACCAATAAATCCCACTATTCCCTTCGCTCCACTAAAGATCCAAAAATTGACCAGGGCTAAAATGGCTGAACGCCAACTCAAAGGACTTTTTTATAATTGTGATGACAAATATTTCCCGGGCCACAAGTGTATGGAACAAAAGTTGTTTATGGCCATCCCCGAGGATATTTCATAAGAGGATATTGAAACTCCCCTTGTTTCTGAGTCACCAGAAACCCCTGACATAACCCCTCCCTCAGACCCTCCCGAAGTAGAACCGGTCATTTCCCTCAATGCCCTCACTGGCTTCTCCGATCCCCAAACCCTCAAGCTAATCGGTTACATCAAGCATCAGAAGGTCATCATTCTGGTTGATAGTGGAAGCACCCGTAATTTTATTCATCGCCGCATTGCCCAAGAAACTCATTGCTACGTCCATGCCGTCAATAATTTCTAAATCATGATTGCCAATGGTGGCTCCATGAAATGTGGAGGGCATTGTGAAAAAGTGCATCTCCAAATTGGTGACTACCACCTAAAATCTCATATGTTTGCTATCGACATCGACAGTTGTGACATTGTGTTGGGTGCATACTCGCTAAGGACTTCGGGTCCCATTCTCATGGATTTTAAGGAATTAAGCATGCAATTTGACCAGGATGGCCACCAATATAAGTTCTAAGGCATCACCGCCAGTTTGCCTGAGATCATTAGTTCCCATCGCATGGAAAAGCTGCTAAAAAAGGGTCATTTTGGTGTTATTGCTCAACTCCATGCCATACAAGAAACATAAACACCCTCGGTGCCGCCAGACCTCCAAGCCATCCTTTCTAAACATCAAGTGGTCTTTTCCACTCCCCAGGGACTCCCTCCTTCATGTGGTGTTCATGATCATTCCATTCCCCTTGTACTCAGAAGCCTTCCTCCCAATATCTGTCTGTATCGTCACCCCTTTTCCCAAAAAAATGAAATTGAGAAAATGGTTGAGGAAATCCTTAATATAGGCATTATCCACCCTAGTACGAGCCCCTACTCTTCTCCTGTGGTCATGGTCCTAAAGAAAGAAGTTTTTTGACGAATTTGTCCTGACTTCCATGCCCTCAAGAAACTTACCATTAAAGAAAAATTTCCCATTCCTATCATTGATGACCTCTTGGATGAACTGAGTGGCGCCCAATTCTTTACTAAACTTGATCTTCATTTGGGCTACCACCATATATGTATGAAAGATGCATACCTTACCAAGACTTCCTTTAGAACTCATGAGGTCCACTATGAGTTTTTGGTCATGCCCTTTGGCTTGTGTAATGCCCCCTCCACCTTCCAAAGCCTCATGAATCATGTCTTCCGTCCTTTTCTTCATCATTTTGTCTTGGTTTTATTTGATGATATCCTCATCTATAGCAAGACCTGGACATAACATCTTCCTCATGTGGATCAAGTTCTCCATCTACTCTCTCAACACAAACTTTTCCTGAAACATTCTAAATGTGCTTTTGGTGCCTCAGAAGTAGAGTACTTGGGTCATCTGGTTGGAAAAGATGGCATCAGGGTGGATCCTAAAAATATTGAAGCTATGCAAGATTGGCCTCACAGCCAAAAGTATTCAAAAAATAATAGTTTACCCTTTTTTCCTTTCCATGTCTCCTATGGAATTATACCATCCAAAGAGCTTGAAGGTCCTCTGTTTATTAAGTAAACAAAAATATCTACAACATCTTCCCAGAACTAGAAGGGCAAACCAGCATGCAATCACATACTCCTTGCATGCTCCATGTATGCAGGATTCTGGCTAGCGTGCATATTTTCCAACTTCAAATGTCCATATTCCAAGATGAATCATATGAAATGGTTATTGAGCTATATATTCTTAGTATTCGAATGGAAGGATGAGTTATTTTCAAGATGAATGGCACTCTCATTGTCACAGTACAACCTGCTATTCTCATGCTTCTTTCCCAATTTCTTCATAAGCCTCTATAACCAAATCATTTCTTTACTAGCCTTTGTAGCAACAACATACTTTGCTTCTATTGTTAAAAGTGAAAAAACCTTTTGCAGTTTCTAAATCCAACTTACTATTATTCCACCTATAGTAAAAACATACCCTATGGTGCTCCTCCTACTATATTTATCACCTACCATATATGAATCAACATATCCCTGTAGAACAGTGTATGAACCTCCAAAACATAATGCATGAGTAGAAGTACCTCTCAAATACCTGATAATCCACTTTACTGCCTCCCAATGTTCTTTTCCTAGATTGTTCATATACCTGCTCGCAACTCCCCCTGCATGTGCAATATCTGGTCTTGTGCAAACCATCACATACATCAAGCTGCCAATTGTTGATGAATAAGGGACCCTCGACATGTATTCTCTCTCCTCCTGTGTCTGGGGACACATTTTCTTAGTTAATTTGAAATGTTTTTCCAAAGGTGTACTAAATGGTTTTTCATTCTTCATTCTAAACCTCTCCAACACCTTCTCAATGTACTCACCCTGAGACAATGTCAATTTGCAATTTTTCCTGTCTCTTCTTATTCTCGTACCATGGATGTTCTTTGCATCACCCAAATACTTCATTGCAAATGAATTAGATAGTTACTTCTTGAGAAAATTTATATTCTTCATATTAGACCCTACAACAAGCATGTCATCTACATACAATAGCAAGATAATATAGCTTCCATTTTCTACCCTTTTAAAATAAACACAGTGATCATAATGACATCTACCATAACCTTGGTCTGTCATAAACCTATCAAACTTCAAATAACATGGCCTTGGAGCTTTCTTTAGGCCATACAAGCTTCTCTTCAACCAACATACCAAATTTTCCTTCCATTTGACCTCATACCCCTATGGCTGGTGCATATAAATCTCTTCCTCGAAACCCCCATGGAGAAAATTTGTTTTTACATCTAACTGTTCATGATGCAAATCTTCTACTACCACGAGACCTAAAATAGTCCCAATTGAAGTCATTTTAACAACAAGAAAAAAATTTCATCAAAATATATAACTTTCTTTTCTGGAAACTCTTTTACAACAAGTCTAGCCTTGTACCTCTTTCTTCCTCCATCTTCTTCCTTCAACTTGTAAACCCATTTATTTTGCAATTCTCTTTTTCCTGCAGGAAATTGAACCAAGTCCCAAGTCTGGTTATTTACAAAGGAATCCATTTCCTCTTTCTTACCTTTCTCCCACTTCTTTTTACTGTCTACCTGCATTGCCTCTTCATAACATTCTGGTTCATCAAAATCAGTCAACAATAAATAATACAGTGAATGAGAGTATCATTTAGGGGTTCTACTTAACCTGGTAGATATTCTAACAACACTTGAAAGAGTTTGAGGTACCAGTTGCTCCTATTGTTGTACATTTTGATTTTCTGGGTTCTTTGGAATGTATTTTTTAGTGATCTCATCAAGTACTATGTATTCTCATTTTTCTTTTTCATGTTTCTTTCCCTACAACTGATCTTTGTACATGACCTTCTCATTGAATATGACATCTCTACTCCTAATGATTTTGTTATTTTAATAATCCCATAAGCGATAACCAAAATCATTAACATTGTATCCAATAAAGGTACACTTCTTGGATTTTTCCTCAATCTTTGTTCTATTTTCTTTATCAATATGGAAAAATGATTTACAGCCAAAAGTATTCAAAAAATAATAGTTTACCCTTTTTTCCTTTCCATGTATCCTATGGAATTACACCATCCAAAGAGCTTGAAGGTCCTCTGTTTATTAAGTAAACAAAAATATCTACAACATCTTCCCAGAACTAAAAGGGCAAACCATCATGCAATCACATACTCCTTGCATGCTCCATGATTGTAATGTTCATCCTTTCTGACAAACCATTTTCTTGTGGTGTTTCTGGAACTATCTTCTCTCTACGAATCCCATGGTATGAACAATAATCATCAAACTCATTTCTGCAATATTCGCCTCCATTATCTGATCTGTTACACTTCAACCTTTTTCCTGTCTAATTCTCAACCAAATCTTTCCATTTCTTAAAAGTATAAAAAACATTAGATTTTTGTCAAATGCAATAAACCCAAGTTTTTCTAGTTGCATCATCAATAAAAGTAACATAATAGCGATAGCCACCAAGGGATGATACCTGAGATGGTCCCCATACATCTGTATACACAAGCTCTAACATTTCACTCTTATTTTCTTTTTTGACTATGAGAAATCTGACTCTCTTATGTTTTCCATAAACACAGTACTCACATAAATCAAAATCAAATTGTTTAAGATCTGGAAACAAATTTGTTTTGTGAAGTATCTGCATCCCCTTCTCACTCATTTTTCCAAGCCTATGATGCCACAATGATGTTTCCACTCTTGTATAATCTTGCTAGGGTCCTAACCCACACATAGGTAGAACAATATATTCGGATGTAATAAAGGTCAATATTAATAAGGCCTTGCAATAAAATAGAATAAGTCGGATGTAAGAAGACCTAATAAAAGCTTCAACTTCTAGAAGGATCTATCTCTAGATGCTTCTTTTGATAGACATATTTAGTATAAATAGGAGTCAAGGGTATGAGAACCCTAACTTGTATATTATTGTAATAGAGCTCTGCTCAACTGGAGGTTGCCCCCTCGAAGAGGCCCGTGAACATTACTTTCAGATTCAAAATTCTATTTCTGTTGTTATTCTTATATCATTTCAGTGCTATTATGGTGAGTGTTCTGGTTATATTTTTGTTATTTTGCCATTTCTAGCATTTTATTTTTGTTCTGCATACTTTTTATATCTGGTATATTACAAATGGTATCAAAGCACTTTCCTCTGCAGAAAGTGTGGGTTAAATTTTTTTCAGGGTAGAGACATATTCCAACATCTTTAAGCCACATAGATCTGTCGTTACGTGCATAAACCTGTGGTTGAGGGATTCATACATGTAGGAAATACAAGTGGTACTTAAGAGCACATCTGTTGGCCACCCTTGTAACCCCTATTGGTACCCCTTCAAGTGGTAGCACATCATACATCACCTATGTACAGATCGGCCTAGATTACCTGAAGCCCTCTTTATATAAACTGATCGGCCGCCTGACTGTTATAGTGTCATCGAGAACAACACTCAGGAAGATACTCTCTAGTACCTGGGTAGTCAGGTAGTACGACTAAGGGTACGGTCTATCCTCCTTAATTAGTTCCCTGAGATATTGGGCCGATTACTACTATTGGACACTGCACGTATATTAGAGAGCTATAGCACAGGGAAAACCCTTGTCTGTAGAACCCTTGAATACCTAACCCTTGGGGACAGAAACATAAACAAATTAAAATAGAAAAGATCTATTTCCACGCAACTATGTTTGAGTTTCCAAGTAAATACGCATTTATTTATGGTTAAGCATTTGGGCATTTCCTCTCTGCAGTATTCTTCATACCAGAGTATAACTCCACAGGTGTAAAAAAAACAAAAATTGGGTCGTTTGATGAAGTTGAAACAATCAGGGACAGTGAAAGACTTTATAGCTATCTTTGAGCGTCTGGATTTTCGGACAGAGGGCATGTTTGATGCCTTTTTCTGAGAATGTTTTATTCGTAGCCTCAAGGATGAGATTCGGGCCCATGTCCTCATGGATTGGCCTCAGAGTTGGGTGGAGGCTACCAAAAGAGCTAAAGAAACACAAGAAGTTGTATCTTCTCAAAATCGGAAACCCTCCTTTATCCCTCACCCTAAACCAATAAATCCCACTATTCCCTTTGCTCCACTAAAGATCCAAAAATTGACCAGGGCTAAAATGGTTGAACGCCAACTCAAAGGCCTTTTTTATAATTGTGATGACAAATATTTTCCGGGCCACAAGTGTATGGAACAAAAGCTTTTTATGGCCATCTCCGAGGATATTTCATAAGAGGATATTGAAACTCCCCTTGTGTCCGAGTCACCAGAAACCCCTGACATAACCCCTCCCTCAGACCCTCCCGAAGTAGAACCAGTCATTTCCCTCAATGCCCTCACTGGCTTCTCCGATCCCCAAACCCTCAAGCTAATTGGTTACATCAAGCATCATAAGGTCATCATTCTGGTTGATAGTGGAAGCACCCATAATTTTATTCATCGCTGCATTTCCAAAGAAACTCATTGCTACATCCATTCCGTCAATAATTTCTAAATCACGATTTCCAATGGTGGCTCCATGAAATGTGGAGGGCGTTGTGAAAAAGTGCATCTCCAAATTGGTGACTACCATCTAAAATCTCATATGTTTGCTATCAGCATCGGTAGTTGTGACACTGTGTTGGGTGCATACTGGCTAAGGACTTCGCGTCCCATTCTCATGGATTTTAAGGAATTAACCATGCAATTTGACCAGGAGGGCCACCAATATAAGTTCTAAGGCATCACCGCCAGTTCGACTGAGATCATTAGTTCCCATCGCATGGAAAAGATGCTCAAAAAGGGTCAGTCTAGTGTTATTGTTCAACTCCATGCCATACAAGCAACATAAACACCCTCGGTGCTGCCAGACCTCCAAGCCATCCTTTCTAAACATCAAGTGGTCTTTTCCACTCCCCAGGGAATCCCTCCTTCATGTGGTGTTCATGATCATTCCATTCCCCTTGTACCCGGAAGCCTTCCTCCCAATATATGTCCGTATCATCACCCCTTTTCCCAAAAAAATGAAATTGAGAAAATGGTCGAGGAACTCCTTAATATAGGCATTATCCACCCTAGTACGAGCCCCTACTCTTCTCATGTGGTCATGGTCCTAGAGAAAGAAGGTTTTTGATGAATTTGTCCTGACTTCCGTGCCCTCAACAAACTTACCATTAAAGAAAAATTTCCCATTCCTATCATTGATGACCTCTTGGATGAACTGAGTGGCGCCCAATTCTTTACTAAACTTGATCTTCATTTGGGCTACCACCAGATATGTATGAAAGAGGCATACCTTACCAAGACTTCCTTTAGAACTCATGAGGGCCACTATGAGCTTTTGGTCATGCCCTTTGGCTTGTGTAATGCTCCCTCCACCTTCCAAAGCCTCATGAATCATGTCTTTCATCCTTTTCTACGTCATTTTATCTTAGTTTTATTTGATGATATCCTCATCTATAGCAAGACCTGGACATAACATATTGCTCATGTGGATCAAGTTCTCCATCTACTCTCTCAACACCAGCTTTTCCTGAAACATTCTAAATGTGTTTTTGGTGCCTCAGAAGTAGAGTACTTGGGTCATCTGGTTGGAAAAGATGGCGTTAGGGTGGATCCTAAAAATATTGAAGCTATGCAAGACTGGCCTCGCCCAAAGACTCTCAAAAGATTGCTTTGATTTATGGGCTTAATAGGTTCTTATTGCAAGTTTGTTAAGAATTACGGAAATATTGCAACACCTCCCACTGCTCTCCTAAAAAAGAACTCTTTCACTTAGACTCCAACTGTTGCTCAAGCTTTTCAAACCTTGAAGATGGCCATGTGCACCACTCCAGTCCTGGCCCTTCCTAATTTCACAAAGACCTTTCTCTTGGAATGTGATGCTTCAGGGAAAGGAATTGGTGTTGTCCTTATGAAAGAGGGTCGGACTTTGGCCTTTACCAACAAGCAACTATCTGAAATAAATCTGGGCAAATCTATCTATGAAAAGGAAATGTTGGCTATTCTGCATGTCCTTGATTTATGGCACCCTTATCTATTGGTGAAACGCTTCCAAATTAAGACAGACCATCAAAGCCTCAAGTATTTTTTGGAACAATGCATTTCCTCCCCAGAGAAACAAAAATGGGTAACTAAGCTATTTGTCTATGATTATGAGATGATTTACAAGAAAGGCAAAGAAAATGTGGTTGCGGATGCACTTTTTGGATCCCTTTTTTCTCTTTCCTTCATTGTACCTGATTGGCTCCAAGCTATTCTTCAAGAATGGCTACAAGATCCCAAAAGTTTGCAGTTGATCCAACAATTGCAGTCCAGTGCTCCAGCTACCCCAGGGTACTCTTGGCTCCATGATGAGCTTCAATAAAAGGCTCTTTGTATTTAAGTAAACAATCAAAGCTTAAAACCATGATACTTTATGAGCGTCATGCTACACCGATAATGGGGCACTCAGGGTTCACCAAAACGTATGACAGGGTCAAACATTCTTTTTTCTGGGATGGTATGAAACAGGACATTCGTACTTTTGTCGCTGAATGTGATGTGTATCAACACAACAAGGGAGAAACAGTCAAATCTCTGGGCACACTACAACCGCTCTCAATTACACCTGATATTTGGAAGGACATCTCTGTGGATTTTATTAGAGGCTTACCCAAATTGGGAAATAAATCAGTCATCATGGTGGTTGTTGATCGCCTTTCCAAGTATGCTCATTTCTGCGCTCTTCAACACCTGTTTACAACATCCATGGTGGCTCAAATTTTCATGGATCAAGTCTTCAAGCTTCATGGCATGCCACACTCTATTGTTTCTGATCGTGACCCAACTTTCACAAGCAATTTTTATCAAGAACTGTTCAAGATACAAGGCACGCAATTGCATCTCAGTACAACTTATCATCCCTAGACTGATGGTCAAGCAGAAGTTGTCAACAAGTGTTTGGAAACATATTGGAGGTGTTTTGCCTCAGAAAAGAAAAATCAGTGGGCTCAATGGTTACCCATAGCTGAATGATGGTACAACACTTCATACCATACAACTACACGCATGACTCCTTTTGAAGTGGTATATGGACAGAAGCCACCTTCAGTTCTCTCATACATACCTGGTGTCTCGAAGGTCCAGGCAGTTGATCAAACACTTACAGTTTGAGAGGCTATTCTCCATACCCTCAAAGATAATTTGGTCATGGCACAGAATCACATGAAGCAACAAGTAGATCAAGGTCACTCTGAACGTCAATTTGAAGAAGGGGATCAGGTGTTTCTTCGCCTGCAACCTTTCAAGAAGAATTCCCTCAAGGCCTAGAATTGTCAGAAGATAGCGCCCAAATTTTATGGTCCTTATATAGTTCTCAAGCATGTGGGACAGGTGGCCTATCAGTTAGATTTTCCCATTCATTCGAAGCTACATCTTGTTTTTCATGTTTCCTCCTTAAATAAGGTGATCGAAACTAAGTGCCAAATTCAAACCAACTTTCCTGAGTTAGCCGAAGAAGGATCCATTTGGCTATAGCCACAAGCATTTTTGGACCAGCATGAGCATCGCCTGTGTCAGAGAACCATCAAGGAAGTGTTAATCGATTGGAAAGATACAACTCCAGCAGATTCCACTTGGGAACCAGCTACCATTCCGCAACAATTTCCACATCTCCATCCTTGAGGACAAGGTTGTTTTTAAGGGGGAGGACATGTTAGGGTCCTAATCCGCACATAGGTAGAATAATATATTTGGATGTAGTAAAGCTCAATATTAATAAGGCATTGCAATAAAATAGAATAAGTCGGATGTAAGAAGACCTAATAGAAGCTTCCACTTCTAGAAGGATCTTCCTCTAGATTCTTCTTTTGATAGACATATTTAGTATAAATAGGAGTTGAGGGTATGAGAACCCTAGCTTGGATATTATTGTAATAGAGCTCTGCTCAACTGGAGGTTGCCCCCTCAAAGAGGCCCGTGAACATTGATTTCAGATTCAAAGTGCTATTTCTGTTGTTATTCTTATATCATTTCAATGCTATTGTGGTGAATGTTCTGGTTATATTGTTGTTATTCTTCCATTTCTAGCATTTTATTTCTGTTCTGCATACCTACCTTCTCTTCTTTTTTTATCACCAATGATGCTTTGATGACCTTCCACACCTTCTCTGTAAATATGGATATACAACCTTCCCTTTTCAACTGCCCTATTGAAATTTTATTTTTCCTTAGATATGGAACATGTTCTACCTCTTTAATCAACCAATGGTTTCCATTTCTTTTCTTTACTTTTAGCTTTACCATTCCGAAAATTTTCCATGGTGCATCATCACCCAAATGAACCTGTCCAAAATCACCTTGAACATAATCTATAAAATGTTTTCTATAGGGTGTGGAATGAAATGAATCCCCTGAATCTACTACCCAAGTCTCAAAAATATTATCGACAGAAACAATCAAAGCATATTGTAACACATCACCTGTTACATTTGCTTCCTGATTTTTCTTTTGTTGTCAATCTCTTTTTTTTTTTGGAGCTCTGCAGTCTTTCTTCAGATATCCTTTCTTCCCATAATTCCAACACTCTATATTTTGAAATCTTGATTTGGATCTGCTCTTCCTGGAATTCTCATGATTTCGTGAACCCTTTCCTCTATCCTTTTGTCTTCCCCTATTCTCCATGTTTAATGCATTACCCGATGTCTCACCTGTGTGTTTCCTTCACATTTCCTCACTAAGGATAACACCAAAAACATCATCAAATTTTAAAGTGTTTGAACCAGAGACATAGTTACTTACAACCATGACCAAGTCGTTCCATCTTTCTGGCAATGAGCACAAGATTATAAGATCCATGACCTCATCATCAAAGTCCACTTTTACATAACTTATTTGATTAGTAAGCATATTAAATTCATTTAAATGATATACAACAGACCCACCTTCTGACATCTACATATTAAATAATTTCATTAGAAATACCTTATTGGACGCCAAGGGTTTTTCATATAGTTTATTCAATGCATCCATCTGTTGTAGGAAAATCTCCCTGCGGACAGGTAGATCACCTCAAAGATCTTGACCCTAACTGTAAGACAGAAAATGCTTAACGTGGACACTGACTTCCTTTCAAATCTATCCAAACTAACATATCAGAAGGGAGGAGAACAAAAGTACCTCTTTATCGACATTTGTCCCTGCACGCTCCGAGTTGCGCTCCGATCCTTTGCTCCTCACTGAGTCCTGTGGACAAAACAAGATATGACCACTTCCTACTCTATTGATATTAGCTTGAAAACAGATCTATCTATCAATGATAAGTTCATGTAACATTAGACACAAACTAGAAAGAAACAGGCCAAGCGTGTCATATTGATGAGAATAACGACAACAATACTTACAATCGTAGATGAAAATGCGACAGCTTCGTCAATTCCCCTTTGTCTAACCCTTGCCTGAAAGATCCACGACCTAGATAACAACAGCTTCACTGATCACTCTCTTTGGCTGACTGTTTGTTTCTTATGAGATCATAGGTTTCATGCTTAGCAATTCCTCCTCAATCAACTCTGTTCTAGCACCACTTATGAGATCATAAGTTTGGTGTGATTCTCCTTTTTCCCTATCCCCTTTCACCATTAGAAAGCTTGTTTATATAGCCTTGGAGAGGCTTTAACCACTTGAGATATCCTTGGGGAAGTTGAGGATTTTCCCCCTTCAGTTGAGGATCTGCCCTAGGATCATGGTTTGACTAGGGATTCGAATCCAACTGCCTTCCAA
The DNA here is from genome assembly GCA_009831015.1 of Picea engelmannii. Classification (NCBI taxonomy): domain Eukaryota; kingdom Viridiplantae; phylum Streptophyta; class Pinopsida; order Pinales; family Pinaceae; genus Picea; species Picea engelmannii. Next base: position 536,992 of record ML800326.1, read on the forward strand.
GAATGAAAATATGCTTCCCCCATTCATATCAACAGCTTAACAACTTCCCAGAATAGGTAGCGCTCCCTCAAAAGGGCCATCAGAGCATTGTAGCGCTCCCTAGTAGGCTTTAGGGGGGGGGCAACACTCTCAAATCTATAGCGCTCCCTCAAAAGGGCCAGGAGAGATTTATAACGCTCCCTGACAGTGTAAGGGGGAGCACCGGTGCTCCGAGATAGTGTAAGAGGGAGCGCTCCCCTCCAAAAACTCAGTTTTTGAGGTGCTTTCAAATGGAAAAAGGTTTGCAAGCCTCCTGAGTCATTTCTCCTCTTCCAACTCAAATGTTCGAGGTGTTTCAAGTGTCCTTCTCATGTCGTTATAGGCACGACATAGGTATCATGGCAGTATGCTTCCCTGACACTTTATGACACTTGTGAGCAACATGCGACACTTGCGACCTTGTAATGACGACACTTGCGACACTATCAAAGTGAGTAATTTTGATGTGTAACAGATTGCCCCCCAAAGTATGAAGTTAGAAGACAAGAAATGATAACTGAAATACTTTGTAGACGTTCAAGCAAGGGTATAGACTCGGAGAACCTGACGGAATATGCACACAAACATCCAACAAATATCATGACATATTTCAAAACCCAAGGTAGGCATACCTATGCTTGGGTGATCAAGACTTACGAGATATGGCCGCCATAAAATACACTGTGGATCCATAATTGTATTGATGAAAAGCTATAGCCACCGAAGATACAATGTGGATCTATACTTTGATGACTTAGATTGATCATAGCCACAAAGAATACACAGTGGATCTATGAGACGAGAAGACATAGCCACGACCAATACAAAGTGGATCTATGTAATAGTGTATGTGTTCTTTGTCCAATAGAAACTCTGTCGCAGCCTGGGCAAAGAATATATCAAAGTGATTGCTGAACCCAGGGTCTTCTCACCAATCCCAATATGGTATGAATCTAACCATGTGAATAGATGTCCTGATGTCGAACATGGCAGAAACCACTTGATTACCGGTCAATGGTGTGAATCGTTAACAAGTGCAAGGGAAATCACCATTAATGTCAATGATTCCCAAGGTACCCTAGTACATTCCAGCGAATGTGAATAGATGAGCTGAGGTTGAACATCCGTGGAATCATACGATCAGAGGTCAATGATGTAAACCCATTGTCAAATGTGAGGAGGCCTGCCATTAAGGCATGCAGGTTCCAAAGTACTAACTGGTTTCTAAGTCTAATTCTCGAATAATGTGTTGAAGTCGACAGGAATAGACTCATTGAGGGAGGGCCTTGATGTATCCCCCATCAACGAAACGAAACGGACATGGAGATGTAATTGGCGGATCAAATGGACATGGACTGACACAGGTTTTGAGGCAAGATATTTGGGATGGTTGACTCTCGAGGCGGGTACTTCCGTTGAACACTGAGGCACAACAGCAAAAACGTGGCATGGACCAAAACTATGCAGTGGATACTGTGACTTGCATCGGGTGACCCAAAGGAGTGAAAGGAACTCAAAGGATTGGCTCAGTGAAGAGGTTCAATGGATTATGATACGTGCCAATGACAAAGTGTTGTGTTCAAGGGTGACTCTAAGAAGCACTGGATGATGTTCTCAAGAGACTGCTTGGCTTGTCCCTTTCAACTTTTCCCCCGTCTAGATAGATGAGTACCTTTTTTTGATTTAATGAGCTCGAGGAGGATAACACATGCTCGATATAACTCACCTTCGGTAAGTTCCTCTTCCTTTGTTTAACGAACCGGAAGAAGTAAGGGTTCGGTCCCATATGGGTCTTTCAATGTGTGCTTTAACGAGTCCAAAGACAGAAAACTCGAAGGTTTTTCGAGATTATAGAGTTTGGAAAAAAACACTTTAAAAGAGAACTCTCTCAGTTCCTTTTTCGTACAGTAGTCTAACGAGATCGAAAAAGGGTTAAACTATCACTCAAAAGACGCCCTTTGTGACCTTTTAACGAGTGTGAAAGGAAGTAAGGTCACTCGACGATCTTTTCATATTTAGAGAGTCTGAAAAGGGTTTAAGGATGACTCCAGGGGGGTTCCTTTTTTGTGTGTTCGTGTATTTGTACGGGTCCGAAAAAGAGATAAAAGTTTACCCGGTTTCATTCTCATGTATTTACGAGCACGAGAAAGAACAAAGACTAAGATCGGTATGCCCCCATCTTGAAAGCAAGTGACTTGACTCCAGAATGATCATCAAAGACTGGAGACATGCCCCCCAAGCTACAATTCATTCACCGATTTTGAGGTTGTCACCAATTTCTGTGCTAGATGGAGAAAAAGGATACAGGTGGATGAAATGAAGGTTCAAAAAAGGAGACCTAACGAAAGACTCGACTCGACATCTACGAGATCTGGCGAAAGACTCGACTTGAAGGGAGAGGTGATTGTTTCATTTTTTAACGAGCTTGACACAGGAAAAGAACTATGCTCAAGGTTCTGGGTTCGATCCCCAGATTGTTGTTTCATTTTTTAACGAGATTGCTACAGAGAGGAAAACTATGCTCAAGGCCTCTGTTTCATTTTTTAACGAGATTGCCGCAGAGAAGAGAAACTATGCTCATTATTCCCCCAGCTTGAAAGCTAGTGGCCTCTGTTTCATTTTTTAACGAGCTTTCCACAGAGAAGAGAAACTATGCTCATGACCTCTGTTTCATTTTTTAATGAGCTTGCCACAGAGAGGAGAACTATGCTTGTGGTTGCCCCCAGCATGAAAGCTAGTGGCCTCTGTTTCATTTTTTAACGAGCTTGCCCCAGAGAAGAGAAACTATGCTTGTGACCTCTGTTTCATTTTTTAACGAGCTTTCCATAGAGAAGAGAAACTATGCTTGTGGTCTCTGTTTCATTTTTTAACGAGCTTGCCACAGAGAAGAGAAACTATGCTCGTGGTTTCTTCTTGATCACGGCTTCCAAGAGGATAATGCTCTGGAAGGATACCATGTCAAGGGACAAAGCTCGGTCATGGCTTCCAAGATATCTTCGCTGGATGGAAGATGATCACTCAAGAAGGAACACATGTCAAGGGTCTCGGTAGGGGTAAGGAGATTAGGCTCCAATATCCCAACCGAAGAGATCACCATGTCAACTACCGGATCTAAATCATCGAAATTTGAATTCATGGGAGACAACGCCACATAATTGACATGCGCCGAAGGCGATACTGTCTGCATATAAGAACCACTTAGGGAAGTAACCCAGTCAGGGCCGATGAATGAAAGTTGATCAATAGTCACAATTCTTCCATCGTGAGGGAAAGATATCACACGAAAAAGGGTGGATACAAGAGCTTTTATAGCATAGACATAATCCCGCCCAAGGAGTAAAGAGAAATCCAAGGGGTCTCGGACTACCATGACATCAATAAAGACAGTTTTCCCTCCCAAAGTTACAGGAAACTGAGGAAGGATCCCTAAAGGTTGACTAGTTCTTCTGTTAAAAGCTAACAGATTCTGTGTATTCGGAGCAAGATGTGGACAACCCAAAGCGTACCAAGCAACAGAAGACAAAATACTAACGGACGCACCTTCATCTATCAGCGTTTGAGGAACGTCCCGACCACAAACTTGTACTGTAATCTGGAAAGGAACATGAGAGGGAAGAAGAGGTCCAGTTAGCACACCCCAATCAAAAAGGATGGCTTCGGTACTTGGAGGGGGTTCCGCAAGAGAACAAGGGATGCCCCCCGGCACGATAGAGTCTGTATTAATGAGAAAAACATGGGCAGTATCAGGTTTACTCTCTAGAAGGAGAGTAAGATCGACTGATGATTGGATCGGATCAACCAATGGTGGACTTTGATAGACCATTTTGGCACTCTTCAAAGGAAGAGTGGGACTGACCGAGGAAGGGACTGGATCAGTCACTTTGACATTCCTCAATGGAGGAATGGGATCGACCGATGGAGAAATTGGATCGACCACTTTGGCACTCTTCAGAGGAAGAGTGGGACTGACCGAGGAAGGGACTGGATCAGTCACTTTGACATTCCTCAATGGAGGAATGGGATCGACCGATGGTGAAACTGGATCGACCACTTTGGCACTCTTCAGAGGAAGAG
>ML800326.1:541331-565045 GCA_009831015.1 Picea engelmannii
CTGGTAATCCAATAGTGAGTCCTGGAAGACTCAGTGTGGCAACATATGGAGGACCAAAGTTTCCAAATGAAGGAAAGGTATAAGGTTCCCCAGAAGAAGGGGTTCCTCCATTGGTACTCCCAGAATTCGATGCCATTAACACTGACTCGACCTAAGGTCCACTAAGTAAAAGAAAAAACATACGCTAATAGGATCTAAGAATCACAACCAAGCAAACAGGACCTTCTTTTGATGATCGTACTAGTTGGTGATGAAATCCAACGTCGCGCAATCAAGTCCAGAAGGGGCGGGGAGAGGGTGGAACAGTTACAATGGCGACCTGCTTAACGGACTTACGCCTTGGTGCAAGCTTCCACGCAGTAATTGTGGATTTACCCTCCAAGGAGCCTGAGTGAGTTTGACCAATGTATGCTCTAGGTACAGTGAGACTTCCCGTCACAGTCACCTTGTGTAATACCCTAAAGATTATGGCCACTAAGGTTACCAACTCCCAGTCAGCCCCTGGGCGGGAAAAGTCGACAGTCCGATCCAAACATACAGGCAGGGTATCGAGCCCGAAATCAACTAAAAGGTTTCCATGCAGTAATTGTGGATTTACCTTGAAGCGATCCCCATAATACGATCTGACCACCACAATCAGTTAAACCACGGAGGGTTAGTCCTCGTAGCTCACCCGAATGCGACCTCGTGCGTAACCCCTGTGTTAGAGGGGGATCCCAGGCAGACTTATACGATGATTGGATTTGACTCTCCCTAACTCGGGATGCTACTGTTTGTTTTGGAAACTTTGGAGAGTTATACTCACAGCCTAATCCAAAGTACTAAGCCTAGTCTACTGTTGATGGAGGATCCTAGAAAAGAAAAAGTTCTAAATAAATTTTAATTAGCGTTGAATTTTATAGCTGTTCTTTACTCAAAAAGGGGTGCATGGAAGTGAAACGAATGTAATTATGACTCAATCCCAAAAATGCATCAAAAATGATAAGCATTCATTTCTTTTTGATGAACATCTATCTAAGGGAGAGAGAGAGAGTTCTTTTCACTAACAAGCACTAATAAGGAGTGTCCTCAAACAAGTTTTCTTTGATCAAATCCTGATGTGATGCTAAAACTTTTGAGATGCCTTCTAACATGCACAATCAATCATGAAGATGCTTTTCTATTGTTTGCATATGAATAGTGATCAATTCAACAGAATGCTCGTCTTGCTAATTATCTTTTTGTATGAATGAAAGTCAAACTAGCACAAGCAAAAGTCATACAAACAATACACCCTTTCGTTGCAATCAAAACGAAAAGCGAAAGAAAAGAAACAATCAAAGAGAAAACAAACTTCACACCCAAAAGAAAGAGTTGAAGAATAATGATCTTGATTAAAATCAAGATGAAGAGGTCCGTAGGCCTTTGATGACCCTCACAAGGGTTTTTTTACTCAGTTGATGAGGAGAGAAAAACAATGCATGGGTTTCAAACTTCACTCAACAGAAAAACCCAATAACAATAGTGAAGAAGGCTACAAAATCCAAACAGTAAGATGTTTGTTCTTCAAGCAAAAGACAGATGCCAAGGCTGAAAGAGAAGGAGCATTGACTCACAAGGTTACTCAGCAGGAGAGACACAGAGAAAGACCCTGAAAAAGGTAATTCTGGAAGATTTATTGGCCAAAAAAGGGGCTGGCGCTCTGTTTCCAAAGGAAAGGAGCATTATAGCGCTCTGTGTAAGGAAATAGGGGAGCGTTGGTGCTCTGTTAACACTGGGATAGGGGCGCCAGGTTCAAAAACTCCCAAAAATGTCAAAAAATTCCAAAAATTGCAATTTAAACTCGACAACTATGCTGAGTATGATGGGGTAGGGAGCCAATCAGCTCATGAAACCAATCAAAAGAGGAGTGAACCAGGTCTGAAACAATCAAGGGGTAGAACAAGGTCAATGAGGAGAAATCAAAATAAGAAGTTTTGATTTGAGGCTATCTCCCTAGTGGAGTCGCCATTTTCTGTTGTAGGAAAATCTCCCTGTAGACAGGTAGATCGCCTCAAAGAACTTGACCCTAACTCTAAGACAAAAAATGCTTAACGTGGACACTGACTTCCTTTCAAATCTATCCAAACTAACATATGAGAAGGAAGGAGAACAAAAGTACCTCTTTATCGACGTTTGTCCCTGCACGCTCCGAGTTGCGCTCTGATCCTTTTCTCCTTGCTGAGTCCTGTGGACAAAACAAGATACAACCACTTCCTACTCTATTGATATTAGCTTGAAAACAGATCTATCTATCAATGATAAGTTCATGTAACATTACACACAAACTAGAAAGAAACAGACCAAGTGTGTCATATTGATGAGAATAACGACAGTAGTACTTACAATCGTAGATGCGAATGCGACAGCTTCGTCAAGTCCCCTTCATCTAACCCTTTCCTGAAAGATCCACAACCTGGATAACAACAACTTCACTGATCACTCTCTTTCGCTGACTGTGTGTTTCCTATGAGATCATAGGTTTCATGCTTAGCAATTCCTCCTCAATCAACTCTGTTCTAGCACCACTTATGAGATCATAAGTTTGGTGTGATTCTCCTTTTTCCCTATCCCCTTTCACCATTAGAAAGCTTGTTTATATAGCCTTGCAGAGGCTTTAACCACTTGAGATATCCTTGGGGAAGTTGAGGATTTGCCTCCTTCAGTTGAGGATCTGCCCTAGGATCATGGTTGGACTAGGGATTCGAATCCAACTGCCTTCCAAGAATGAAAAGATGCTTCCCCCATTCATCTCAATAGCTTAACAACTGCCCAAAATAGGTAGCGCTCCCTCAAAAGGGCCATCAGAGCGTTGTAGCGCTCCCTAGTAGGCTTTAGGGGGGCCCCAGCGCTCTCAAAATCTATAGCGCTCCCTCAAAAGGGCCAGGGGAGCTTTATAACGCTCCCTGACAGTGTAAGGGGGAGCGTCAACACTCCGAGATAGTGTAATGGGGAGCGCTCCCCTCCAAAAACTCAGTTTTTGAGGTGCTTTCAGATGGCAAAAGGTTTGCAAGCCTCCTGACTCATTTCTCCTCTTCCAACTCAAATGTTCGAGGTGTTTCAAGTGTCCTTCTCATGTCGTTATAGGCACGACATAGGTATCATGGCAGTATGCTTCCCTGACACTTTACAACACTTGTGAGCAACATGCGACACTTGCGACCTTGTAATGACGACACTTGGGACACTATCAAAGTGAGTAATTTTGATGTGTAACACCATCAACTGCTTCATTGTGTTTTCTTTAGAAATATTCAAATCCATCGACACTGTTAGGCTCAGTCATATCGTTCCTAGTTCCTTTCTATCAAGAACCTCCCATTCTCCATCCTTCATGGTCATCTGCTTCTTTTCTATTCCACCCAATGGTAGGAATAGGTACTTCTGATATAAATAATCTTCCTTATGCATCTTCCATAACTGTTAGTTTTGGTCGTTAAATTTCTTGACCCTAAACTTTCCATCTTCCACCATTGCTCCCACTCAAACCAGGAACCCTCATTTTCTTTCAATTACCTTTCTCCCTAATACCAGTGGTTAGAAAAATAGGATCGTGGAGAATTAAAATAAAACAAATGCGGAAATAAAACAAAGAAGATACACAATACAATAGAGACATAAATATATGTGGTTCACCTAGTGTGGGCTACGTTCACCATAGAAATTGTCATTTCCTTCCTTTATTATTATCCATCAAATGAAGGGATACAACCTACAACACATTCATTGTAACTTCCTCTTCTTTGTCTCACAACCTCCTCTCACAGAATACAATATTCGCAATGATACATAGCCGCAATACATTTCCCTCATAAAAGAGGGTTTCCTTCTAGGGAAAAAAACCCTAACATAAATTCTTTTGTTAGATCTGCAACCTTATAATGAATGATCCATATTTACTATGAAATTACAATATACATTTACAAGGAAATTATTTCTTTCGGGGGCTCACTTGCCCCCAGACCCCGTAGGGGGGGGTAACCCCCCCTTTACTCCCCCGCGTGGAGGAGTGTACATTCTTTTGGGGTGTAAATTGTTCATAGGGTATAAGCATGGCTGAAAATAAATACCAACACTCCACTCAACTAGTCAAACTGAAGAGAATATTCTCCCTAAACTTTAGGAGACTGGATAAAGAATAATAAACATAGAAAAAAAATTAGTAAAAAAAAATCCTAGGTGTGTGTGAAGTAACTCCAACACCCCCCCTGAACATGACTATGGTGAAAATAAAGAATGGGTCCTGGAAACGAGGCCATGTTAGGTACCTATTATCGCACAATTTGTACTTTGATCAAAGGAAAGTGTAATGGAGAGAAAATTGGTGTAACTTGAGGTTATCCTATCATTGTCACCTCAATAGGATGCCTCTTTCTATTTAGGGTTGAAGGCCCAGGGGAGACATCCCCGGTGACCTTGGGGTTTGAGAAGGCAAGGTTAAGATATATATTAAAAGGTCGCCTCTCACAAGTTGCCATTGATCAGAAAGTCTCGGTGTTTTAACCAATGAAGTGATGAAATATCAAGATTGTACATTCCCAAAACAAAGCAACAAGAAACTATATCTTTTGAAAGTACAACTTGCCGTTAGTACTTCATAAAACCTCGGACTTTATCAATAAAAGAAATGGTTGATATAAATGTTAAATAAACTCAAATTTATAGCAGCAATATTTATAAGACAATGACTTCAGAATAAGTTCCTTAAATAGCTTCAAAATGACCAAGAATAATCAATCATTAACCTCAGAATACTATCATTTGTCTGAAGCAAGTAAGGAAATGCATTAATCAACCTTTTGATTTCTTTTAGATGCTTTTATTGCTAGAAAATGTGGCTTTAGCTTACTTTAGTAACAACAACAATAATTTTAGTAGGTTAGACTATTCTAATGTTAGAAGTGGTTAGTAGAAGGATTAAGTTGTAGGTTTTGATGGTTGTTTTGGCCAATCACTCAATAGAAAGTCTTAGATTAGTTCCCTTAGGGAAAACAAATGATAGTAGGAGAGACAAAGAAAAGAGAGATAAATAGTTGAAGTGTTGGTAACCCAAGGATTCAACTACCAAACCTTAGGGGGAAAATAGCTACCAAGGTGTAGGTAACCCTAGGCCTTAGTATTTTTCCTCCTTCTTTTGTGCAAAGATGAATAAAATGAAGGCTAGGATGAAGAAACAATGCTAGGGTGTTGCAATGGAAAGGCCTCTAGCAAAAGCTTCAAGGAAAATCAACTTCTTGGAAAACTCTAGTAGGTAAAAGTTCTTAAAGCAAGGACAATAACATGTGCTTGGATCCCGAGGGTTTTAGACTAGAACTTTAATAATATTAATGTAAATGAAAGATAAACATAATTGTAACCATTCAATTAATAAGAATTGCAAAAATCTTAATTACATTCATCAAGAATCATCAAGCAAAACCATAGTTGAAAACTTCCACCAAGAAAATTGTCAAAATAGTCCAAAATTAGCCTCCTCCAACAAGTGTGGCTAAAATTTCAGCCAATAAAACCTAATTAGGGCGCAAATTTCAAACCTCACTAAGTGTGAGTGAAAGATGATGAAACATACAAGGGTAAAAACCCTTATACAATTTCAATGACCATATTTAGGTCAAAATAGTTGACATGGACAATTACATGTAATATCCATTTTTTACATTAAATGATATAATAAAACCCTAAATCAAGTATAAAAGGTGACGTCGTTCCCTTTTAGGGTGACATTAGGCCTTTTTAGGGAAACTTTGGCCTCCAAGATCAAAACGTTAAACCTCCTTAGGCCTCTGGATCAAGCCACATGTGCATGAAACCCCCTTTCCCAGACAAGTGCCAAAAGACGTTATGCTATTCTACAAGCTAGGTTTGGAGGGGATGTTAGGATGTCCTATTAGTCTAGTCCTCATTAGATTTGGGATGTTTCTAGGTGAAGACAATTCCAGGCCATGTAAGTGGGTGAGGTGGTTAAGGGATGTTTGAGCAATGGGTGCAGTGATGACATGGGAATGTATGGCTTATCTATGGGTGCCTCTGAAGAGGGTGAGTTGAACCTTGTCATGGATGAAAATGTTTCCAAGCCCATTCATGCATTTTTCATTTTTATCTTATTCCTTTTTCTTTCAAGAGACTAGTTAAGGGACACTGGCCTGGCATTGTGACCAGTGGTGACAATGTTACCCACAAGCATTTCATGGAGATGAGAAGGTTGGCTCATGATGAGACCCCCTTTCTCTTCACTATGCCACCAAGAGACACTACCCTAGTGTAGTGACCAACTGAATGGTAGTTCCATACTGCTATATGCCCATGGACCTAACAGGATGGCTTGTGATGAGATCCCTATCCTCCAACTAGGTCTTGACTTCATTATTTTTATGGGTCCCTTTGTTTCTTGTTGAGAAGCTTTTAATTTCTTTCTTAGGGATCCTTGGGTGAAGCATCTAAAGGTTTAATTCTTTTTGATTTTATATTTTTCCAGCTACTTTTACCCTCTGGGCCTTTAGCCCCTTCCTCCCACAAGGTAAGGTACAACCCTTTGCTAGCTTGGAAAACCCAATGCTCAAAGAAATGTATGGGTTGGATGAGAGGGAAAAAGATGAAAAGTGATAAGTATGGTGGGAACAGACAATGACCTTTCATGAACCCCCCCAGTGGAAAATCAAACTCTATGGGAACCAACTTACTAGGGCATCATGTCATTCCCCCTAGATGTGGACAAGTGGAAAGGCATAAGGTCCAAGCACACATTGGAAGTAAAAATAATTAAATGCACATATTCAAATGTTTTGAGAATCAGAGTGACACATAACATGATACCCAAACTCATTAACTCATGGAGAAAGACCTAATGTTTTTGAAGGAACATGCTGATGGGATGGATGCTACTGTTGGTGACAAAGTGGAGGCGTTGAAAAAGAAGAAGGATGTGCCCTCCAGGGCCAGGCCAAAGTCAATATGGCTCTCGGTACTCCATGTCTCGGACCCGTGGGCCTCAAGACATAATCTCCTTAGTTATTTGTAGGCTAGGGGATAATTGTACCCAAATACAAAAAATTCACTAAAATAAAGTGAGGAAAGAGAAAAAACCTCATGGGGAAAACCCCCCCTCAAGGTACAATGTATGTAAAAAGAAGAACTGACGGTTGCTAGGAAACTGTGTCCTTCACTCCAAGATGACTTCGAAGAGAATGGAACTTCATCTCAGTGAAGGTCTTGGTGAAGATGTATTCTGATTGTTCTACTAAAGGACACAACTCTAGGTTGATGATCCCCTCATGTACTAATTCCTCAACGTAGTGCATGTGGATCTCTATGTGCTTCGTCCGCTGCCTCTGAACTAGATCTTTGCAGAAATTCAGAGTGCCCTGGTTGTCACACTAGATGATGATCGATAGATGAAACTGAATGCCCAACTCAGTGAGAAAATTTTGTAGCCACATAGCATGAATGGTTATATTAACTACCACTCTATACTCTGCCTCAGTTGCAAATAGATAAATAGCAACTTGCTTCTTGCTCATCCAATAGATAGGCCCGGAACCAAGACTGAGTGAGTAACCAGATGTGGAATTGTTATTAGTGCTATTGGCATCCTAGCCAAAATCAGTGAGCATGATGAGATCCAATGTAGATTTTGCTGCATAATGAATCCCAAAGGTGATGGTTCCATGTACATATCGAAGAATACGCTTTGCAACCTTCCAATGTAGCTCATGTGGCTCCTGCATGAACCTGGAAATTGTGCCAACTACATAGGAGAGATCTGGTTTGGAGTGTGTGAGATACAACAAGATCCCCACTAGTTGTCTGTATAGTGTGCTTTCAACTAGTGGAGTGTCCTCACCATACTCAAGTTTGACTCCTGAGAGAAAATGAGTTGGAGCAGACTTGCAGTATGTCATTTGAAATCTCTCAAGGAGATATCGTGCATACTTATCCTGAGACAGTTTGATTCCTAATGCATCCTGAATGAACCCAAGGCCAAGGAAGAAGTGTAATGGACCCATGTCAGTCATAAAGAACCTGTCATGTAGAATCCTCTTAACTACAACAATCACTGAAGTTGAGAAACCGATGATCAACAAATGATCAATGTAAAGAACTAAGAGAAGAAGTGACTCAATTGTCCTAAGAATGTAAACATTTGGGTATTATTTACAATGTACAAAGTTTTGTGACAACAGGTAGGATTCCATCTCAGCATACCATGCCCTCAGAGCCTGCATGAGGCCATAAAGAGACTTCCTCAATCGACGGACCAAAGATGAATCCTTCATAAATCCCTATGACTACTCCATACAGATCTCCTCAGAGAGATCATCGTGAAGAAATGCATTCTTCATGTCCATTTGATGTACTTGCCATCCCTTGGTTGCCACAATGGAAGGTGTCAATCATATGGAATCCATATTCTCTACTAGAGCGAATGTCTCATCATAGTCAATGCCATGCACCTACTGAAATCCTTTGACAACAAGCCTGGTTTTATATCTGTTAATCTGTCCATCCGTTATGCTCTTGTTCCTATAGACCTGTCTACTTGACATGAGAATAAAATTAAAATTTAATTAATTTAATTTACCTTCACTTAAATAAATGATAATAAAATTAATGCATACAATAATGTGGGTCATAACCCCTAGTGTCTTTAATAGAGCTCCAATACGACATGTAATTCCCCTCCTTAGAGTTTACCATTACAATAAAGGTGATTGTGMAAAATGTGTAATCAATATAAAATAAAATTGTGTAACTTTTATTTATATATATATATATATATATATATATATATATATATATATATATATATATAATATTTTGTTAATATTATTTGTATGAGTTCTCTACTACTTAGACCATTCATACCATGTAATGTAACTTATTAAGTACTTTTTTTATTATTTAACATTTTATTATATTATAATTAGGAACGTAAATTAATTTTTCTTTTCAATTTTAAACTTCTAAATAGAAACCCATTAAAATATGCATTCAATTTGTTATCATTTCTTTTCTAAATATAAAAATATCAAAAAGATTACCACTAACTCCCAAATGTCGTATTAGAACATGTATAATATAATATAGATTGAACTAAATGTCATATTAGAACATGTATAATATAATATAGAGTGAAATACTTCACGATGTTGACAAAATTCAATGGTTAGTCTAGACTCAGTCATGTTAGTCTATCAGCTCATTAATTACTAGTTCTTTAGACATTAACAAGAATACAATGATCCGAATTGGTTTAGTTATCAAAATCTAATGAGAGAATATTATATTATATAATAAATATAATGCTTATGCAAATCTTATAGATCGATCTTTCTAGATTTTAGTTCACATATACTCAAGGTTTTCCTTGAGATGAACATTTCAAAGCATAATCTCATTGAAAAATCCAAACATTTTGGAGCTACGTCACTAGCGCATTCTTCTCATCTCAACACTTTTTCATGTAAATGCAATTACTTTTTACTATGGTTTTTTAGTCTGTTTATTTAAAATTTACTATTGTTGTTAATTGATTGTTACGGAGTGATTAACAAAGATTATGGTTTTGTTACATAGTGGAGAGATGCCATTTCATTTTTTTGGGTCAACCGAAACTTTTTTACATTCACCAACCACTACTTTACCACTATACTAATTTTACTTGTTAATTATGCATGCCCCACTTACCACGTCTCAATGCGTTTTTCATATGAAATATATGGATATCATTTAGATTTCAAATAAAAAGAATTTTAGATTTCAGTTAGTGCATTTTTGTTTATTTTGTGCATTTCCTGACATATCATTGTGCGTTCTTGTGAACGCCTTTTTAATAAATTGTGGAGACTTGTTTACTTTCTCTTTGTGCATGTCGCGGCATATCAGTTGTGCGTTCCTTTCTAATAAACTATGGAGGCTTAAAAATAAATTTAGATTTCCATTCGTGGGTTTTTACTCTCTCACTATGCACGTCTGGTAGATCATTTTACCTTTACCACTCTCACTGCCATGCCTCACGTTTATGTAACTATTTTTTCCCATTCATTTCTTGTCTGGTTGACTGCACTTGGATGAGCATAACATAGAGGTGTAAGAGAAGAGAGGATCATGGGGAACAATATTAAATAATATTAAAGGGGTAGTATCAATCCTAAAGGACATTCATCTTTAGCAAACAATCATGCAGGACGTTCGGCTTAGACAAATAGGTTAGCAAATGTACTTTTTGTTTACATATATTTCATTGTTTTATATTTATTTTATGGAACAAACAGTCATGCGTATGAAACCCTAACCTTAATTTTATCTATTTACAATATAGTCATGCTTATGAAACCCTAACCGTAATCTTATCTATTTATAATATATTGTTTATACTCATTAACATGGAAAATCTTTTTTGATTACATATATTTCATTGTTTTATATTTATTTCATAGATCAAACCGTCATGCCTCTGAAACCCTAACCATAATCTTATCTATTTACAATATATTGTGTATGCTCATTAACATGGAAAATCTATGGTTGATGTAATAAAGACTTTGAAATTGAATGGTTGGATGAATATTTTATTAGAACCCTCTTTGACATGACCATAAACTAGTTTTTGCGGGGTCGAGTTCTCTTATGGATTATGCAAAAATGGTCCACTTTATCTTTTTTATGGTTACTGGTATGGAATTTTCTCGTAAATATTATTTGTTTGCAAGGGTTTTGAAATAATGCATATTAAATAGATTAGATTCAATAAAAACGTCTACTCAATAATGATTTTGAAGAATCAATATAATTTAGGATTTTTAAGATTTAAAATAACCAATGGAATTTTTAGGATATGAGACAATCCAATATTATTACAGAATTATATTTTATAATTTTTTTTTGTTTGTTAATTTGTCTGGACCTACTAGTTGTGGGATTAACTTGTGGTTTGAGAAACTGTGACTCAGTGGCATCTAAGCCGTCAAAATCACCTCGGGATCACACCCGACCAGAACCACACCAACCCTTAACATGGTTGGATTTTTTGTCCCCGTAGGTTTCAAACCGGTGACTTTAACAACACAAAGTGGCTTAACAACACACTCTGTCACCGATTGTCCTACACTTTGGGGACATTATACTCCATAATTGACAAGTGAGTGTTTTGTGTTTATATGTGTAGTTTTGGTATATATATTTTCTTGCATTCATAAATAGTAGGAAATGTATTTAATATATAAACTCAATAAACTTGCAGATCTCTCAAACCATTGATATCATTTATTTCGATTTTCATTTTTAATCTTAGTTGGATTACAATGAAGTAGAGAAAGTGTGCATAGTGTTCTAGCAATAGCTATTTTCCTTCGACACCAAGATTCAATGTTGATGGGGAAATTTGTGTCTCTCTTGAATTTGTATTCAATGCATTGGACAATATTTTGAGGGAGAGGAGTCTCTCATGTAGGTTTACCTCCAAGCCATTGGATAGAGATATCTCAGATACAACCATAACATAAATGTATGCAGATAGGTTTTCCACTAAGTTTCACCGAGTTTCAAAGTATGCAGATAGGATTTCCACTAAGTTTCTAAAATGAATGAATGCTTATAGTATAAGAATTTTTATAAATTTCCTAAGATATCGTGCTAGAGAAGATGGAAAACATAAAAGAGAGATGGAGCAAGAGAAGATGGAAAACATAAAAGAATGAATGAACACTTATAGTGTAAGGTTGTCTATAAATTTCTAGAGAGATCGAGCCATAGAAAATGGAAAACATAAAAGAGATATGGAGCCACAGAAGATGGAAAACATGAAAGAATAGAAGCATAGTCAATTTCAACCACTTTACTAACCCTTAAAATGGTTAGGGTGGAAAATGATGCCTATCTATGTATATCAACCACTTATTAATTTGGTTTTTCTAGTTAAATATTTCACGGGAATGTACAACCTATCTATAATTTCATTCACTTCTTTCTAGTGATTATTCAACACAAAACTTATCACTTCCATAGTGTTTGTTTGAAAAGGACCTTGTCACTTGTGTGGTTAATTGGCACATAAAAACCATAACCCATGTTTCTATACAGTGCAATATTCTATCATAAGTGAGGTCAACAGATCTTACAATAACTAACTAAACTTGGTGATGATATTTGTGAAATAGCCTTCGACAATCTTAGAATTATAGGAATTAACTATATGATTTTTTTTTTATTACTATGCTTGGCTTGTACCAGGTTTATAAGGACTTATACCCGGGCTTTATTATCATTTCAATTGGTCAGGTATTTGGATCACCCTTTGTGCTTTACCACTAGAATGAGACATCAGTCCCTATTCTTCTTAGTTATTTTACTATCTATCTTACAGATGCATCTCATACAATATTGTTACTATTATGGACGAATTTTCAATTTAGAAAAGATAAAGAAACCATAGTATATCACTTATTTCAAATAAGGTTAGAATAACAACATGTACAAACACCGTAGAAGAGAAATCCATCAAATTATGAAAAATTAAACTAATTTCACATCGTTTCGCTCAATAGATATGTCAAATTTGGCTTTATAGGAAATATATTTTTCCCAAACATTTAGATCATTACAAAGGTCCTTTAATGATATGTAAACTTCCTAGGATATTCCATTGGAACAATTTCTCACAACAAATCTGATAAATATAACCAAAATCTACCTATGAAGGTTAAATTCCTTTAGATTTCCAAAATATTTAGTTATTTATTTTTCTTCTTATGCATGAAAAATATGAAATGTCGAAAATAGAGAATACTAAAATACAATCACACACCATCCACATAATGCCACAAATATTTTCTTTTGAAAACCCTTATGGGAGAAAACCTAGCTAGAAGGTAAGGATACTCTTCTCTCTTTTCCCTGGTATGGAAATAATGCAAGTACAAAGGATAAGACACTCTCTATGGAGTTACCTTAGACCAGGGCATGCTTGGATACTATAGAACATTAACCCTCTCTATTATTCTTCCTAATTTCCCACTCCTAGTTGTTTTTCTTAGCTATGGAACAAAATACATTAGTATAGAATGGAACCTCTTCTCCTCCTAGTGGCTCAATATTCAACATAGCTCGATAGCCATCTCGGGATATTTTTTTACTTCCACAACCCTCAATTGTGATAGGGTTTTGGACCTTCTATAATATTCTTAAAATTACATATGTGGATAGCTTCATATGCATGAGTAATGAGGGTTGACGTTTCATCCTCTCATACCATGGTGATCAACATGGTAGGTCAACCCGCGAGAGGCATAACTTTTGCATACGAGCTCTGATTGATGGGATTTTTACACCATTGGAAAGGTATCGATGTGTAGAATAGAATCAAGGGGTCGAATATTTAACCCCCAAAATTTTTGGTTAATGCCTTGAAATGGCCCCAAAAGGTTTCGAACCCCAATTTTACAAGCTAGGATCTGCCACCAAAATGACCTAGCAAGTTGATTCCTCCAATTTTTTCTACTCTAAAAGAATCGAGATAGATAAAAAACAATATAATGATCCAATTTGGATCATACCTCCCCATTTAGGGATGCTTTTGGTTGCAAAAATATTTATTGAATGAGGTGAGGAAAATTTTCTTCTACCTTCTCCGTAGAGTAACACTTTGCTTTTCTTGGAAGGTGTACTTTCAACCCAATATGTGAAAGGTCATGCTACTCTGTCTTATATCTCTGGACCACTTCTACAAAACAGTTCCCTCTTCCAAATCTGGATAAACATCTGGGACTAAGTCCTCTATGGAAAGTAGTACCTACTCCTCCTCTTGATCGAACATGGAAGGTTCATAGTTTTTTGGATTCTCTACATTCACTACTGACTAAATGAACATGTATGAGGGTATATTGATACTATAGGATTTATCTCCTAACTTTTCCAATACTTCAAAAGGACCATATTATTGAGCCTTTATCTTCTTACTAGGAACTTGTAGCCTTTCCTTATTTAGATGTAACAATACTATGTCTCCCACTCTAAATGTTCTCTCTATTTTGTTATGTACATGCCTAAACTTGTACTTTTCCTGTGAGTTATTTAGTATCTCTTGTACTTACACATGGATATTCCTAATATTCTCAAAAAACAATTATTCTTTTAATGCATCTCATGACAGGTCCTCCCTCACTCCTCGTTTCTATCCATATACAACATCTAAGGGTGAAGGTGGAAAATACACAAAGACAGTTTCAAAAGGTGACTTTCTAGTACAAGTGTGCATTTATTTGTTATAAGAGTGGTGTATATAGATAAAATGTGTATCCCAGGTCTTCATATGCTTCTAATTGTAACCTCTCAAAAGCTACACCAAAGTCATGTTGACTACTTTTGTCTGCCCATTTGTCTGTGGATGAAATGTTGTATACCTCTTCAACTTAGTGTCTATCTTCTCCCACAATGTAGTCCAAAATGTACTAACAAATATAGTATCCCTATATGATATGTTTTTCCTTGGTATCCCAAAGTGCACCTACATCTATTTAAAGAAAAAGTTTGTTGCTTCTTGTCCCTTGATGGTAGTTTTACAAGGCATGAGAGTAGACATTTTGTTGAACCTTTCAACTACCACAAGTAAATGGTCACATCCCTTCCATTTGGTTGGTAAACTTCCCACAAAATCCATGTAAATTATTTCCCAAGGTCGAGTGGGTACATGTAAGGGATGGTATAGACCTTGCTTCCTGTTACTAGGCTTGTTGGTACAACAAAGTATACATACTCTAATATATAGTGTTACATCTTCTTGAATTGTTAGCAAGTACACATACCTTTGTAAATTGGCAAGTGTCTTCCCAACACCAAAATTTCTTGTAGCCTTGGAGGTGTAATCCTCTCTGATAAGTTGTAGGAATTGTCCTTTAGGGATAAAAGATTGTCAATCTTGTAGAGTAAACAATTATAGAAATGATAGTCAACCTTTTCGACACCTTATTCTATATGAATTTGGCCCTGTAGTTGTTGAAACACCTCCTTGAAGTCCTCATCTTCCATGTATGCCTTTTTGTATGCATCATGGGTAAAAGGCTCCATATGCATGCATTAGAGTTCCAAAATATGTAATCTTGGATGTGGTTGATCTTGAAAGCATGTTTGCCAACTTATTTGTGTTAACTTTCTTATACTTGATGAATGGATGATTTTTTTGTAAAAACCCCATCCACTTGTAATTCATGTTTTATTGTAGCTTACTCTGGGCATGAAAATATTGTAGTGGTTGGTGATATATGTGGATTATGGTATCCTTTCCCATTAGATAGTGCTTCCACTTTTTGAAAACTTGTACCAAGGCATAGATCTCCTTTTCATAGGTAGGGTATTTGAGAACCGCCCCATGAAATACTTCAGAATGATAGAAGATGAGCCTTCTATGTTAGTTGGTGATGATACCAATGTTTCATGGTGAAAAAACCAATGCAACATCTAGACTCCATGTTAGAAAAATAGGATCACAGAGAAATAAAATAAAACAAATGAGGAAATAAAACACAGATGATACACATTACGATAGAGACACATATGTATGTGGTTCACCCAGTGTGGGCTACATCCACCAGAGAAATTTCCAGGTCCTTCCTTTATTATTATCCAACAACTTAAGGGATACAACCTATAACACACCTGTTGTAACTTCCTCTTCTTTCTCTCATAGTCTCCTCTCAAAGAATACAATATTCACAATGATAGATAGAGGCAATACATTTCCCTCATAAAATAGGGTTTCCTTCTAGGGAAAAAAACCCTAACATAAATTCTACCGTTAGAACGGTCCATATTTACTATGAAATTACAATATACATTTAGAAGGAAATTTTTCCTTCGGGGACCAGCTTTCCCCAAGACCCCATAGGGGGGGTAACCCCCCCATGCACTCCCATGCATGGAGGAGTGTACATTCTTCTGGGGTGTAAAGTCTTCATTGGGTATAAACATGACTGAAAAAAAATACCTCTGAATCAGGAAGATAATCAAGCTCCACAACCATCAATCTCCCACTCGGAGACTGATCTCAACAACTCCACCGTTGTTGTATCTGTTGGAATATGATCCTTCTTTGACCTAGAAAATTTATCATATTCATATTCATTCTTGAAGACCAATTGAAATTCAATAGGAACGCAGTTTCTCCATGGTTACTCCCTTTGTTAACATGTATGCAGGATTCTGGCTAGCGTGCATATTTTCCAACTTCAAATGTCCATATTCCAAGATGAATCGTATGAAATGGTTATTGAGCTATATATTCTTAGTATTCGAATGGAAGGATGAGTTATTTTCAAGATGAATGGCACTCTCATTGTCACAGTACAACCTGTTATTCTCATGCGTCTTTCCCAATTTCTCCATAAACCTCTATAACCAAATCATTTCTTTACTAGCCTTTGTAGCAACAACATACTTTGCTTTTGTTGTTAAAAGTGAAAAAACCTTTTGCAGTTTTTAAATCCAACTTACTGTTATTCCACCTATAGTAAAAACATACCCTACGGTGCTCCTCCTACTATATTTATCACCTACCATATATGAATCAACATATCCCTATAGAACAGTGTATGAACCTCCAAAACATAATGCATGAGTATAAGTACCTCTCAAATACCTGATAATCCACTTTACTGCCTCCCAATGTTCTTTTCCTAGATTGTTCATATACCTGCTCGCAACTCCCACTGCATGTGCAATATCTGGTCTTGTGCAAACCATCACATACATCAAGCTTCCAATTGTTGATGAATAAGGGACCCTCGACATGTATTCTCTCTCCTCCTGTGTCTGGGGACACATTTCCTTAGTTAATTTGAAAAGTTTTTCCAAAGGTGTACTAAATGGTTTTTCATTCTGCATACTAAACCTCTCCAACACCTTCTCAATGTACTCACCCTGAGACAATGTCAATTTGCAATTTTTCCTGTCTCTTCTTATTCTCATACCATGGATTTTCTTTGCATCACCCAAATACTTCATTGCAAATGAATTAGATAGTTACTTCTTGAGAACATTTATATTTTTCATATTAGACCCTACAACAAGCATGTCATCTACATATAATAGAAAGATAATATAACTTCCATTTTCTACCCTTTTAAAATAAACACAGTGATCATAATGACATCTACTATAACCTTGTTCTATCATAAGCCTATCAAACTTCAAATAACATGGCCTGGGAGCTTTCTTTAGGCCATACAAGCTTCTCTTCAACCAACATACCAAATTTTCCTTACCTTTGATCTCATACCCCTGTGGCTGTTGCATATAAATCTCTTGCTCGAAACCCCCATGGAGAAAATTTGTTTTTACATCTAAATGTTCATGATGCAAATCTTCTACTGCCATGAAACCTAAAATAGTCCTAATTGAAGTCATTTTAACAACAAGAAAAAATTTCATCAAAATATATACCTTTCTTTTGTGAAAACTCTTTTACAACAAGTCTAGCCTTGTACCTCTTTCTTCCTCCATCTTCTTCCTTCAACTTGTAAAGCCATTTATTTTGCGATTCTCTTTTTCCTGCAGGAAATTGAACCAAGTCCCAAGTCTGGTTATTTACAAAGGAATCCATTTCCTCTTTCATACCTTTCTCCTAGTTATTTTTACTATCTACCTACATTGCCTCTTCATAACATTCTGGTTCACCAAAATCAGTCAACAATAAATAATACAATGAATGAGAGTATTGTTTAGGGGTTCTACTTAACCTGGTAGATATTCTAACAACACTTGCAAGAGTTTGAGGTACCAATTGCTCCTATTGTTGTACATTTTGATTTTCTGGTTTCTTTGGAATGTATTTTTTAGTGATCTCATCAAGCACTATGTATTCTCATTTTTCTTTTTCATGTTTCTTTCCCTACAACTGATCTTTGTACATGACCTTCTCATTGAATATGACATCTCTACTCCTAATGATTTTGTTATTTTAATAACCCCATAAGAGATAACCAAAATCATTAACATTGTATCCAATAAAGGTACACTTCTTGGATTTTTCCTCAAGCTTTGTTCTATTTTCTTTATCAATATGGAAAAATGATTCACAACCGAAAGTATTCAAAAAATAATAGTTTACCCTTTTTTCCTTTCCATGCCTCCTATGGAATTATACCATCCAAAGATCTTGAAGGTCCTCTATTTATTAAGTAAACAAAAATATCTACAACATCTTCCTAGAACTAGAAGGGCAAACCAGCATGCAATCACATACTCCTTGCATGCTCCATGACTGTAATGTTCATCCTTTCTGACAAACCATTTTATTGTGGTGTTTCTGGAACTGTCTTCTCTCTACGAATCCCATGGTATGAACAATAATCATCAAACTCATTTCTGCAATATTCACCTCCATTATCTGGTCTGTTACACTTCAACCTTTTTGCTGTCTCATTCTCAACCAAATCTTTCCATTTCTTAAAAGTATAAAAAACATTAGATTTTTGTCAAATGCAATAAACCCAAGTTTTTCTAGTTGCATCATCAATAAAAGTAACATAATAGCGATAGACACCAAGGGATGATACCTGAGATGGTCCCCATACATCTATATGCACAATCTCTAACATTTCACTCTTATTTTCTTTTATGACTATGAGAAATCTGACTCTCTTATGTTTTCCATAAACACAATGCTCACAGAAATCAAAATCAAATTGTTTAAGATCTGGAAACAAATTTGTTTTGTGAAGTATTTGTATCCCCTTCTCACTCATTTGTCCAAGCCTATGATGCCACAATGATGTTTCCACTCTTGTATAATCTTGCTAGGGTCCTAACCCGCACATAGGTAGAACAATATATTCGAATGTAATAAATGTCAATATTAATAAGGCCTTGCAATAAAATAGAATAAGTCGAATGTAAGAAGACCTAATAAAAGCTTCAACTTCTAGAAGGATCTTTCTCTAGATTCTTCTTTTGATAGACATATTTAGTATAAATAGGAGTCAAGGGTATGAGAATCCTATCTTGTATATTATTGTAATAGAGCTCTACTCAACTGGAGGTTGCCCCCTCGAAGAGGTCCATGAACATTTCTTTCAGATTCAAAATTCCATTTCTGTTATTATTCTTATATCATTTCAGTGCTATTATGGTGAATTTTCTGGTTATATTTTTGTTATTCTACCATTTCTAGCATTTTATTTTTGTTCTGCATACTTTTTATATCTGGTATATTACAAATGGTATCAAAGCACTTTCCTCTGCAGAAAGTGTGGGTTAAATTTTTTTCAGGGTAGAGACATATTCCAACATCTTTAAGCCACATAGATCTGTCGTTACGTGCATAAACCCATGGTTGAGGGATTCATACATGTAGGAAATACAAGTGGTACTTAAGTGCACATCTGTTGGCCACCCTTGTAACCCCTATTGGTACCCCTTCGAGTGGTAGCACATCATACATCACCTATGTACAGATCGGCCTAGATTCCCTGAAGCCCTCTTTGTATAAATTGATTGGCCGCCTGACTGTTATAGTTTCATCGAGAACGACACTCAGGAAGATACTCTCTAGTACCTGGGTAGTCAGGTAGTACGACTAAGGGTACTGTCTATCCTCCTTAATTAGTGCCCTGAGATATTGGGCCGATTACTACTATTGGACACCGCACATATATTAGAGAGCTATAGCACAGGGCAAACCCTTGTCTGTAGAACCCTTGAATACCTAATCCTTGGGGACAAAAACATAAACAAATTAAAATAGAAAATATCTATTTCCACGCAACTATGTTCGATTTGCCAAGTAAATACACATTTATTTATGGTTAAGCATTTGGGCATTTCCTCTCTGCAGTATTCTTTAGACCAGAGTATAACTCCACACGTGTAAAAAAAAAAAATTGGGTCGTTTGAAAAAGTTGAAACAATCAGGGACAATGGAATACTTTATAGCTATCTTTGAGCGTCTGGATTTTCGGACAGAGGGCATGTCTGATGCCTTTTTTCGACAATTTTTTATTAGTGGCCTCAAGGATGAGATTCGGGACCATGTCCTCATGGATCGGCCTCACAGTTGGGTGGAGGCTACTAAAAGAGATAAAGAAGCACAACATGTTGCATCTTCTCAAAATTAGAAACCCTCCTTTATCCCTCGCCCTAAACCAATAAATCCCACTATTCTCTTCTCTCCACTAAAGATCCAAAAATTGACCAGGACTAAAATGGATGAACGCCAACTCAAAGGCCTTTTTTATAATTGTGATGAAAAATATTTCCCGGGCCACAAGTGTATGGAACAAAAGTTGTTTATGGCCATCTCCGAGGATATTTCATAAGAGGATATTGAAACTCCCCTTGTGTCTGAGTCACCAGAAACCCCTGACATAACCCCTCCCTCAGACCCTCCCGAAGTAGAACGGGTCATTTCCCTCAATGCCCTCACTGGCTTCTCCGATCCCCAAACCCTCAAGCTAATCGGTTACATCAAGCATCAGAAGGTGATCATTCTGGTTGATAGTGGAAGCACCCATAATTTTATTCATCTCCGCATTTCTCAAGAAACTCATTGCTATGTCCATGCCGTCAATAATTTCTAAATCATGATTGCCAATGGTGGATCGATGAAATGTGGAGGGCATTGTGAAAAAGTGCATCTCCAAATTGGTGACTACCACCTAAAATCTCATATGTTTTCTATCGACATCGACAGTTGTGACATTGTGTTGGTTGATTACTGGCCAAGGACTTCGGCTCCCATTCTCATGGATTTTAAGGAATTAACCATGCCATTTGACCAGGAGGACCACCAATATAATTTCTAAGGCATCACCTCCAGTTCACATGAGATCATTAGTTCCCATCGCATGGAAAAACTACTCAAAAAGGGTCATTCTGGTGTTATTGCTCAACTCCATGCCATACAAGAAACATAAACACCCTCGGTGTCGCCAGACCTCCAAGCCATCCTTTCTAAACATCAAGTGGTATTTTCCACTCCCCAGGGACTCCCTCCTTCATGTGGTGTTCATGATCATTCCATTCCCCTTGTACCCGGAAGCCTTCCTCGCAATATCTGTCTGTATCATCACCCCTTTTCCCAAAAAAATGAAATTGAGAAAATGGTTGAGGAACTCCCTAATACAAGCATTATCCACCCTAGTACGAGCCCCTACTCTTCTCCTGTGGTCATGGTCCTAAAGAAATAAGGTTTTTGACGAATTTGTCCTGACTTCCGTGCCCTCAACAAACTTACCATTAAAGAAAAATTTCCCATTCCTATCATTGATGACCTCTTGGATGAACTGAGTGGCGCCCAATTCTTTACTAAACTTGATCTTCATTTGGGCTACCACTAGATATGTATGAAAGAGGCATACCTTACCAAGACTTCCTTTAGAACTCATGAGGGCCACTATGAGTTTTTGTTCATGCCCTTTGGCTTGTGTAATGCCCCCTCCACCTTCCAAAGCCTCATGAATCATGTCTTCCGTCCTTTTCTTCGTCATTTTGTCTTAGTTTTATTTGATGGTATCCTCATCTATAGCAATACCTAGACATAACATCTTGCTCATGTGGATCAAGTTCTCCATCTACTCTCTCAACACCAACTTTTCCTGAAACATTCTAAATGTTCTTTTGGCGCCTCAGAAGTAGAGTACTTCGGTCATTTGGTTGGAAAAGATGGCGTCAGGGTGGATCCTAAAAATATTGAAGCTATGCAAGATTGGCCTCACCCAAAGACTCTCAAAAGATTGTGTTGATTTATGGGCTTAACAGGTTATTATCGCAAGTTTGTTAAGAATTACGAAAATATTGCAACACCTCTCACTGCTCTCCTAAAAAATAACTCTTTCACTTGGACTCCAACTGTTTCTCAAGCTTTTCAAACCTTGAAGATGGCCATGTGCACCACTCCAGTCCTGACCCTTCCTAATTTCACAAAGACCTTTCTCTTGGAATGTGATGCTTCAGGGAAAGGAATTGATGTTGTCCTTATGAAAGAGGGTTGGCCTTTGGCCTTTACCAACAAGCACCTATCTAAAATAAATCTCGACAAATCTATATATGAAAAGGAAATGTTGGCTATTCTGCATGTCGTTGATTTGTGGTGCCCTTATCTATTGGTGAAACGCTTCCAAATTAAGGTAGACCATCAAAGCCTCAAGTATTTTTTGGAACAATGCATTTCCTCCCCAGAGAAACAAAAATGGGTAACTAAGCTATTTGTCTATGATTATGAGATGATTTACAAGAAAGGAAAAGAAAATGTGGCTGCGGATGCACTTTTGGGATCACTTTTTTCTCTTTCCTTCATTGTACCTGATTGGCTCCAAGCTATTCTTCAGGAATGGCTACAAGATCCCAAAAGTTCGCAGTTGATCCAACAATTTGCAGTCCAATGCTCCAGCTACCCCAGGGTACTCTTGACTCCATGATGAGCTTCAATAAAAGGCTATTTGTATTTAAGTAAACAATGAAAGCTTAAAACCATGATACTTTATGAGCGTCATGCTACACCGACAGTGGGGCACTCAGGGTTCAACAAAACCTATGACAGGGTCAAACGTTCTTTTTTCTAGGATGGTATGTGTTAAGGTCCTAACCCGCACATAGGTAGATCAATGTATTCGGATGTAATAAAGGTCAATATTAATAATACCTTTCAATAAAATAGAATAAAGCGGATGTAAGAAGACCTAATAGAAGCTTCCGCTTCTAGAAGGATCTTCCTCTAGATGCTTCTCTTAATAGACATATTTAGTATAAATAAGGGGCGAGGGTATGTGAACCCTTGCTTGGAGATTATTGTAACAGAGCATTGCTCGACTGGAGGTTGCCCCCTCGAAGAGGCCTGTGAACGTTGCTATTTGAATCAAAGTGCTATTTCTGTTGCTATTTCGTATATCATTTCTGTGTATTGTGAAGATTATGCTGGATATTTTACTGTCATTTTGTCATTTCTAGCATTTCATTTTTGTTTTGCATATTTTATATATCTGGTATCTTGCAAGTGGTATCAGAGCACTTTCCTTGGCAGAAATTGTGGGTATTTTTTTTTTCAGGGTAGAGACGTATTCCGCTGTCTTTAAGCCACAAAGATCTGTCATTACGCACATAAACTCGCAGTTGAGGGATTCATACACGCAGGAAATACAAGTGGTTCTTAAGTGCACATCTGTTGGCCACCCTTGTAACCCCTGTTGGTACCCCTTCGAGTGGTAGCGCATTAGACATCACCTGTGTATGGATCGACCTAGATTTCCTGAAGCCCTCTTTAGATAAACCTATCGTCCGCCGGACTGCTATAGTGTCACCGAGAACAACACTCGAGAAGATACTCTCCAGTACCTGGGTAGTCAGGTAGTACAGCTAAGGGTACGGTCTGTCCTCCTTAGTTAGTGCCCTGAGATATTGGGCCGAGTACTACTGTTGGACCCTGCATGTATATCAGAGAGCTATAGCACAGGGAAAACCCTTGTCTATAGAACCCTTGAATACCTAACCCTTGGGGAACATAAACAACAACATAAATAAATTAAACCAGCGAGATCTATTGATGCGCATCTGTGTTGGTGTTGCTAAGTAAATACTCTCTGGTTCAGAATTTGGGGATTTCAGCACTGCAGCATTCTTCAGACCAAAGTATAACCCCGCAGCTGTATAAAATAAAAATAAAAAAATAAGTCTGGAAATTTTTTCACCGTTATTTGAGACCTATTCCATTAGAC
>ML800326.1:570072-620116 GCA_009831015.1 Picea engelmannii
ATAGAAGCTTCCGCTTCTAGAAGGATCTTCCTCTAGATGCTTCTCTTAATAGACATATTTAGTATAAATAAGGGGCGAGGGTATGTGAACCCTAGCTTGGAGATTATTGTAACAGAGCGTTGCTCGACTGGAGGTTGCCCCCTAGAAGAGGCCTGTGAACATTGCTATCTGAATCAAAGTGCTATTTCTGTTGCTATTCCGTATATCATTTCTGTGTATTGTGAAGATTATGCTAGATATTTTATTGTCATTTCTAGCATTTCATTTTTGTTCTGCATATTTTATATATCTGGTATCTTGCAGTATGAAACAGGACATTTGTACTTTTGTCGCTGAATGTGATGTGTGTCAACACAACAAGGGAGAAACAATCAAATATCTGGGCACACTACAACCGCTCTCAATTACACCTGATATTTGGAAGGACATCTCTGTGGATTTTATTACAGGCTTACCCAAATCAGGAAATAAATCAGTCATCATGGTGGTTGTTGATCGCCTTTCCAAGTATTCTCATTTCTACGCTCTTCAACACCTGTTTACAACATCCATGGTGGCTCAAATTTTCATGGATCAAGTCTTCAAGATTCATGGCATGCCGCACTCTATAGTTTCTGATCGTGACCCAACTTTCACAAGCAATTTTTGGCAAGAACTGTTCAAGATACAAGGCATGCAATTGCATCTCAATACAACTTATCATCCCCAGACTGATGGTCAAACATAAGCTGTCAACAAGTGTTTGGAAACATATTTGAGGTGTTTTTCCTCAGAAATGAAAAATCAGTGGGCTCAATGGTTACCCATAGCTGAATGATGGTACAACACTTCATACCATATAGCTACACGCATGACTCATTTTGAAGCGGTATATGGACAGAAGCCACCTTCAGTTCTCTCATACTTACTTGGTTTCTCGAAGGTCCACGCGGTTGACCAAACACTTACAGTTTGAGAGGATATTCTCCATACCCTCAAAGATAATTTGGTCATGGCACAGAATCACATGAAGCAATAATAAGATCAAGGTCACTCTGAACGTCAATTTGAAGAAGGGGATCATGTGTTTCTTCGCCTGCAACCTTACAAGCAAAATTCCCTCAA
The DNA here is from genome assembly GCA_009831015.1 of Picea engelmannii. Lineage (NCBI taxonomy): Eukaryota > Viridiplantae > Streptophyta > Pinopsida > Pinales > Pinaceae > Picea > Picea engelmannii. The sequence goes on from ML800326.1 coordinate 571,177, forward strand.
GGTCGAGAATTGTCAGAAGATAGCGCCCAAATTTTATGGTCCTTATATACTTCTCAAGAATGTGGGACAGGTGGCCTATCAGTTAGATTTTCCCATTCATTCGAAGCTACATCTTGTTTTTCATGTTTCCTCCTTAAATAAGGTGATCGGAACTAAGTGCCAAATTCAAACCAACTTTCCTGAGTTAGACGAAGAAGGATCCATTTGGCTATAGCCACAAGCAGTTTTGGACCAACATGAGCATCGCCTATGTCAGAGAACCATCAAGGAACTGTTAACTAATTGGAAAGATACAACTCCAGCAGATTCCACTTGGGAACCAGCTACCATTCTGCAGCAATTTCCACATCTCCAACCTTTAGGACAAGGTTGTTTTTAAGAGGGAGGACATGTTAGGGTCCTAACCCGCACATAGGTAGAATAATATATTTGGATGTAGTAAAGATCAATACTAATAAGGCATTGCAATGAAATAATATAATTCGGATGTAAGAAGACCTAATAGAAGCTTCCACTTCTAGAAGGATCTTCCTCTAGATGCTTCTTTTGATAGACATATTTATTATAAATAGGAGTTGAGGGTATGAGAACCCTAGATTGGATATTATTGTAATAGAGCTCTGCTCAACTGGAGGTTCCTCCTCAAAGAGGCCCGTGAACATTGATTTTAGATTCAAAGTGTTATTTCTGTTGTTATTCTTATATCATTTCAGTGCTATTGTGGTGAATGTTCTGGTTATATTGTTGTTATTCTTCCATTTCTAGCATTTTATTTCTGTTCTGCATACCTTTTATATCTGGTATATTACAAAGATAAAGAGATAAAAGAGTCAGTGTTACCCGTACATAAATACAATGTTCCTACCTTCTCTCCTTTTTTTTATCACCAATGATCCTTTGGTGACCTTCCACACCTTCTCTGTAAATATGCATATACAACCTTCCCTTTCCAACTGCCCTATTGAAATTTTATTTTTCCTTAGATATGGAACATGTTCTACCTCTTTAATCAACCAATGGTTTCCATTTCTTTGCTTTACTTTTACCTTTACCATTCCAAACATTTTCCATGGTGCATCATCACCCAAATGAACCTGTCCAAAATCACCTTGAACATAATCTATAAAATGTTTCCAATGGGGTGTGGCATGAAATGAATCCCTTGAATCTACTACCCAAGTCTCAAAAATATTATCTAAAGAAACAATCAAAGCATATTGTAACACATCACCTATTACATTTGCTTCCTGATTTTTCTTTTGTTGTCCATCTCTTTTTTTTTTTGGAGCTCTACAGTCTTTCTTCATATATCCTTTCTTCCCACAATTCCAACACTCTATATTTCGAAATCTTGATTTGGATCTGCTCTTCCTAGAATTCTCATGATTCTGTGAACCCTTTCCTCTATCCTTTTGTCTTCCCCTATTCTCCATGTTTAATGCATTACCTGATGTCTCACGTATGCATTTCCTTCACATTTCCTCACTAAGGATAACACCAAAAACATCATCAAATTTTAAAGTGTTTGAGCCAGAGACATAGTTACTTACAACCATGACCAAGTCGTTCCATCTTTCTGGCAATGAGCACAAGATTATAAGATCCATGACCTCATCATCAAAGTCCACTTTTACATAACTTATTTGATTAGTAAGCATATTAAATTCATTTAAATGATATACAACAGACCCACCTTCTGACATCTACATATTAAATAATTTCTTCATTAGAAATACCTTATTGAACGCCAAGGGTTTTTCATATAGTTTATTCAATGCATCCATCAACTGCTTCATTGTGTTTTCTTTAGAAATATTCAAATCCATCAACATTGCTAGGCTCAGTCATATCGTTCCTAGTTCCTTTCTATCAAGAAACTCCCATTCCTCGTCCTTCATGGTCATCGGCTTCCTTTCTATTCCACCCAATGGTAGGAAGAGGTACTTCTGATATAAATAATCTTCCTTATGCATCTTCCATAACTGTTAGTTTTGGTCGTTAAATTTCTTGACCCTAAACTTTCCATCTTCCACCATTGCTCCCACTCGAACTGGGAACCCTCATTTTCTTTGAGTTACCTTTCTCTCTAATACCAGTGGTTAGAAAAATAGGATCGTGGAGAATTAAAATAAAACAAATGTGGAAATAAAACAAAGAAGATACACAATACAATAGAGACACAGATATACGTGGTTCACCTAGTGTGGGCTACGTCCACCATAGAAATTGTCATGTCCTTCCTTTATTATTATCCATCAAATGAAGGGATACAACCTACAACACACTCATTGTAACTTCCTCTTCTTTGTCTCACAACCTCCTCTCACAGAATACAATATTCACAATGATACATAGCCGCAATACATTTCCTTCATAAAAGAGGGTTTCCTTCTAGGGAAAAAAACCCTAACATAAATTCTATTGTTAGATCTACGACCTTATAATGAATGATCCATATTTACTATGAAATTACAATATACATTTACAAGGAAAAATTTTCTTTCGGGGGCTCACTTGCCCCCAGACCCCGTAGGGGGGGGGGGTAACCCCCCCTCTACTCCCCCGCATGGAGGAGTGTACATTCTTTTGGGGTGTAAATTGTTCATAGGGTATGTTGAAACCAAGCTTAAATTTTTCGTTCCTAAGGTCTAAATTTTTATTTTTAAGGTTTCGGCTTTCCTCAAAGAAACATTTCATCATTTCTAAAATTCGTGATACCTTTTTATTTGTTTTTGAATAAAGAACAGATAAAGGTTTACAAATATATAAATTTTCCAACACTTTTCAAAAAAATTATTTAAAAGGAGTATAATTTTAAATTTGCGAGTTTTTCAGTCAAATGTTAAAGAAATCGGGATTCAGAGTTTGACGTAAACAAATTTTTAATGCAAATCAAATTGCGAAACCCCGATCCCCAATTTACCGATACCTTAAGACTTAATTAAAACATAAATTACTTAATTCTCAATTAAAAGGGTTTAAAAGTCAAGTTAATCACGTCGCGATATCGGGATTCATGGTTCAATAAGATCATATAATCGTGTCATTGTGTTTCCCGATTTCCCGATTTCGCGATACATTTGATCTTTAAGTAAAGATATGAATTAATATAATCTCTGCTAAGAATGATTAAGAGTTAAATAATTACATCGCAATTTCGGGATTCGCGGTTCTATGACAAGTGTGTTTCTTGTCATCCTATTTCCCGAAATCTCGATCACCAAAATCTCGACTCATAATTCACATTTGAAATAAACTATATTTATTTTGGCCTTAATCTTGATTACTGAGTTGATTAAGATAAGTTAAATCATGTTTTAAAGAAATGGGTCATCGCCATTTCGCGATTTCGAGATTCGTGATTCCATGAGAACACGACTCATGTCATTAGATTTCCCGAAATCACGACTTCCGATTTTTCGATTAACGAAATCTTGAAAAAAATTGAATCTCAATTAATCAGCATATTAAAAAACGTTTAATTTTTAATTAATACGTCGCGATTTCACGATTTCGCGATTTTGGCGATCGAGTTTACTTCGATGACATATCTTTCAACATCAAGAGTGTCGAAACCCCAAAAAGTCATGTTTTCAGACTTAACTCATGATTAACACTAATAAATCATCTTTCTAAATAGATTTTAAAGTTAAGCTTTCTTTGAATGTTCATTAACGCGTCATTGTCCGATTAAGTAAGTTTCTATTATATTTGAAAACACCGAGAAAGCCTAAGTACGGACATTAAATGCATATCTTCGAAAATATATTTTGCATTAAGAGCTTTAACTTCGTAACAGAGGTACAAATCTCAATATATTTATGATATATTCGAAGTAAATGTTCAAAACGTCTGTATTTTCATTTCAAAGATAAGTCTTTTCATCCACTCTCTGTGACAGGTTTTCAAGTTAAACGCAGAGCTATGGCATCCAAAAAAGAACCAAATAAAAACAAAGACCAACCAGAAGGCAATATTATCTCTGATACTACTCCACTCGGAGTACACTCCGTCAAATCGTGGACTGGAATTTCTGAAAAGCTGGAGGATGAGCTTAAATATGCAGACCCTGATTCAGAAAATCATCTCCGAGACATTGCTGAAACTAAGCTTCATAAGGTTGTTGCGCGTCCGAGGTTGGTGACGTATACCGATATGATCGGTTGGGCTCTAGATAAAGTAGATATCCTAACAAGAAGCATTATGAATGAGAAAGGAGTTTTCGTCGACTCATTCAGGCCTAAGCACATTCAAGTAATGTACAAACTCTCGCCCAATTATAGACACACCTTTAATTCTGAGTTTTTAGCCGAGTTTCAAAGAAAAGAATGCATTGAAGCGGGCCAGACATACCCTGACATGATTAGAGGATGGGCCAGGTCTGAAGCGAAGTTTAGGGCTGATTTACATGGGATTTATGCCACAGCTTCATTAAACGAATATATGGTTTATGTAGCAATGATGTTATGTAGACTTTTCGGGAGAAAAGATCCTTGTCACTTTCATGCAGACTGGACACCCTTCCTAGAGGAAGTTTCAGAAGGACGTAGTTTTAACTGGCATACAATTTTTTCAGATAACCTCACACAAGAGGTTGTAAATTACAAAGCAGCCAAGTCAAAAGGACAACCAGTGTCCTTTTATATGTCTGCATATATTATTGATGCCATTTGTTTTATGACTCATTTTCCACTAATGAATTGGAGTTGGAATGTTTCCTGCCCAGAGCCTGTTCATAAATACCACTCAGCTCTCTAGGAAGAAAATGCTAAAGACATTTTTTATGATGTTTGTCATTATGTTATCATTCCTCTGCACAAAATATTTTTTGGATGCGAACCCCCTCGTATTTCTGGTGCAATCATAGAAAACCTCAAATCGGTTGCCGACTGGTTTATTGAAGAAACATTTTCCTATGTTAGAGTCTATGGCTATTCTATTCCTCCTCACGCACTCCCAAAGTTCTTACCAGACAGATTGGTATGCAGAGAAGTGGCTTATCAGTTGGCCAAGGCTAGTATTGGGTTAGAATTAAAATCCCTTTAGAAAAAAGCATGGCCATCTTTCCCTGTTCATATCGGGAAATTTACTTTATCTAACTTAGGTCATTCTAAAGCAGATGCCGAGTCATTGGAGGAAGTTAAATTAGTAGACATCGAGCACAAAAAACATGACCCTTACCAAATAATTAGTCGGCATTACATACAGTGTAATTTAAAAGCATATGAACATGAAGTTTCTGTTTACGATGATATTTTCAAAGATGTTAAATCTTATGAGGAAGTGAAGGATAGAGTACAAGCCTTGTCACCTGACTCACAGGTGGGGTTTGCATCTTTTCAAAGACATAGGTGAAGTTGCCTGCCGAAGATTTTACAAGGTGAAATATCAACTTCATTTCCAAAACAGGAAGAAACCCCTCCAGGGTTTGAAACTGATACTCAGGATAAATCAAATGACAAATATAAGTTGAAGGATTATGAAATACCTCCTCAAAACACGGAGGGTTCTCAGATAAAATAACTAGGGACATAGAAAGGAAAATGATTGCAAACAAGTCCAATAGTTCTTGATGATATTCCATAAAAGATTGGAGGAGCTGCTTCAAAAGAACTTGGCAGTCCTATCACAACTTTGACTCCATTACAGTCAACTTTTGGAACCCCTCATGAAGGAGTTCTATACGTCAGTGATCTAGATCCGATTTCAAGAGATGAAATCCCCCCATCTGATTACTTTTTTAGCAAAAAATGAAGAGCAGTCTTGAAACAAGAAATCCATCCAAGAGGAGAAGGAATGATCAAAAGGCATAAAGTTATCATTGATGGGAAGAAAATCAAGGATGGAGAGTTCGCCACAGAATTAGCAGGAACAATGGGTGCTATAGCATCAACTAATATATATTCTGTGGGAAATCTAACAACTATGCTTGAGCAGAAGGATCAAGAAATAATTCAGTTGCAAGACAGATTAAAGGAAAATGAAATAAATATTGGCTGGGGAATACAGAAGGGTCTAGAACAAGCTAGACTCAAAGATATGCAAGAAATCCAAAATTTGAATAAAAACTTGGATGAGGCAAAACACATGATACAGGTCACTCAAGAATAGGTTCAAAAGCTGGGAGAAGAAAATAAATTTTTGCAAGACAAGATTATTTCTATTGCTAACCAGGTAATTGAAATTGAAAATTTCAGGACACAGGCATCAGAGATATATGTAAGAATAGAAGAAGAACAACAGAAAGTATTCTGTAATCTGGAAATAATCCAGAACTATTTTCAGGAATCAAATAGGTTCATGGAAAATGTCTTCCATAAAGAAAGAGAAACCAAAGCAGCAAGGAATACTTTTCAAAAAGCAGTGGCTTCCTCACTAAAAGAAGAAATTGGAAAAAATCAAAATTATCTATTTCTGAACAGGTAAAAGGGGATATAATGATAAAAGTATGGGAATCAAAATTGGCTGAATATAAAAGAATTACAAAAGAAGTTAATGAAGATTGGCAAGGAATCTTCGATCTCGTTGAAAAAGATTCATTGAATATCGAGACAGATGGTTGTTTTGGGTTATTAGGCAAATTCAACATTGCCAGGCATCAACTGAAGTCGAGAGAAGAGCTCGAAGAAAAGAAAGCAGAAATTTCAAATATTAAATTGGTCAACATCACAGAGATTAACAAGTGGATGGTGAATTCGAGTTTAAAGTTGAAAACAATGAAGTTCACAGAAAGTATGATAGAAAGTAGATTGCCAGAATTACAGAGAAGATTTTTCTCTTTTGAAGCAAATGAAATACCCGAGGCTCCAAGGATCTTAGTAAAATTTTTGGGAAAATGTGTTCAATGCGTTGAAACAGAGAAAGAAAGTTCATCAACACAAATTTAAAACTTTTTAAATATTTTTATTTATTAGAATTTTGAAAGAAATTGTAAACGATTGACATTATTCTATGTAACTGTAATATTAGGGAGTTGTTTAGTTACCAACGAGAAACCTTGATAGAAAGGTATAAATATATTTTGAAAAGGCTGAGAAAAGGCTGAGAAAAGGCTTCAGAAATTTTGGAGAGAGACATTTTTGTAACATCAGTTTTGGATTTCATCGGAATATAAATCGCAAACGAGATTCTGGATCCTGCAAATTTGTAACTATGTGTATTCCCTTGTTTGTCATGCTTTGTTAAATTTTCCTTTTAAATGTTTTCTAACGAGTAATTGATTTGAAGTTATATGCATCTTTGTTTATTATTTCAGATTGGTTTGGATGTTGAATGTTTTACAGTCTTTCCTCTGAAATTACTTTAGTAATTTTAAGACCTGTAAAACCTTTTGTTCCTTAATACTTAATTATGTTAGAGATATTGTTTTTCTTTCATCATCGTTAATTGAAATATAATATTCTTTCTTGATAAAAGCCTTATATTTCCCTGTAGTGTGTTTTGTTGTCTATAATTTCAAAATTGTTATGAAACCAGGAAACGACCTTGAATGTGTTTTACATTACTGTTTTAGATTTTAAAAGTTGTTTTCATTAATCTCATCTCTAGAAATATGAAGTAACCAATTGATTAAAAAACCCATTTATAAACCTTTTAAACTTTATCATCCATGACTGTCCCTAGTAGTAGACAACCTAACGTAGAACCAGGCCTTCAGGACCAAACCAGTATTTACCTAAGCTTATTTAATACTATTTTACAAACAACGACCAATAGGGATGAGTTAGAACGATCATGGGCTGCTATTGAACAAGACATTAGCATCCAAGAGCAACAGGAAGAAAGACAAAGACAGTTGAGAAACTAAATCTTCTCTGATCGTTCTTTGGTTTCTTATTTCCAAATCTTCTCTTTAAAAATCATTGACGGATGCCTTGACGGTATGTTTTATAGACTTAAAACATAAACTCATGAACAACATCTTTTTGGCGCCGTTTTCGGGGAACGAAGAAACGAATTATTTCCCTGGGAAGAACAATATTGACCTTTTATGTTGATTGATAGTGAACAAGAACATAAAACTTTCTAAGGCTAAATTATTTTTCACTCGGCGACTCCACACTAAATAAACTGGTTAGTAGCCATAAGAACACCAGAAAAAACCTGGATAGTAAACAGACCTCGCCAGTATCTAATCCGGAAAAAATTTTAAAATCACGAAAGTCAATTAAACAAATCCTTTTATCAACTCATTCTACATATCAGCCTAACTTTTTACAATCAAACTCATCAGAATATTTTGAACGATCACTTTCACTTCCCCCCTCTTTTGATACTTTCTCATTTCCCGAAGTTTCGTCTCCAATTTTCCGGGAATCTTCTCCACACACTGTCCAAATTTCAGTCCCAAATCTAACCATGGCGGAACAAGGAGGTGTTGGAGCTGGAGGTGGCGCTCCTAGAGGTGGTCAAGTACCACTTCTCGGGATTTTTTCCAAAGTGGCTGCTAGATATGCTCCCCTCGTTCTTCCTATTCCTCTTCATGATCTCCCTGAGAACTATATGAAGAGCCTCCCAAAATTTACAGGGGAGGGTGATTTGACTGCACAAGAACATATAAAATTTTTCGATCAATTTGCAGATATACTTGGAATAGAACATGAAGATGTTTATTCTAGATTACTTGTTCAAACGTTTGAGGGACAGGTGAGAACTTGGTTTCGATCCTTACCAGCTGGATCATTAAGATCCTATGAAGAGCTTGAGAGTGCATTCATCAGACAATTATGTGAGAGGAAGGATCACCTCTACTATCTAACTGAATTCTTAGCCCTCAAAAAGAAAAACTCCGAGTCAGTTCTAGAATTCACACAGAGGTTTAATAAATTGTACAATAAAATTCCAGCTGAAGTTAAACCTTCACAACCTGCAACAAAAGTGACTTTTGCTGGCACTTTTGATCCTGACTTTGCTTTACTATTGAGATAAAGGATATCATTAGATCTCTCTAAAATGCAGGATGATGCAGTTGAAATTGAATCCAATATGATGGCATCAGGGAAGCTTAAAGCAAAGATCGAAAATGTAAATAAAGAAAACAAAACATTTAAAGAACAAAGTGGACCTTTAGGGTCAGGAAAATCTTCTGGAGATAAATTAGAAGAGATGGATAGGGTCATTCGAGAACTTTCAAATAAGATCTCGAAAATGGAACTAGAAAAAACAAAAAGGGATAATTTTCCCAGAAAAGATTTTCGGAAAAATCCTGAACCTCAGGGACCATATAAAACGATGAAAAATGAAGATCAAAAAATTAAAGCACCCTTTAAAGGTGAAAATTATATTGGAGAGGAAGATTTGGGCGATTTTAAAGAATTGGATGAAGATATTAGTAATCTTGGTGATGATAATAAGTCTCCTTATTTATCTAGACAGGATTATGAAGCATCTTTGATTAAAGAAAGTAAATCAGAAGATAAGGTTAACAATAATATCACTGATGATTTCACATATCAAAATATTGCAGATGATATTATTGTTGACTTACAAGGAAAATACAATTTGAGACCAAGAAATAAAAATCTCCCTAATGTTCAAACAAAAAAGGGTTTGTTGAGAAATGATACCGATGAGGTAAATCCAAAAGTTGCAGATAAACAGTCTGCAAAAAGAAACACAATTGATACCCACCATGTACAGTTAGAACTAGTAGAAACAACCCCTATAAATAAACAAGCTCCGATAAAAGAAAATAAGATTACATCTCAACGTAAAACCGAGAAAAAAGGTATGGAAGTCCCAAACATTGAAAATGACAAGGCTCTAGGAAACTTTAACTTGGAAAACGAAATAAGTAAAATCAAAATTCCTATCCCCCTTTTCGAATTAGCTAAAAATCCAGTATACCGAAAACAAATAGCCAAAATGATTAATTTTTCTGAAGATGAAAGTCAGGCCGATGCTATTAACTTAGAAGATGATAAGCCTATCCTAGTTTTCGGTCCACACGTCGAAGGTGCAAGAGATACAATAGATCCTTTTTATATTACACTAACTCTTTTTTACCACCTTTTACATAACTGTATGTTGGATTCTGGAGCTTCCCATAATGTTATGCCAAAGGCAATAATGGAAAAACTTGGTCTCGAAATCACAAGACCCTATGGTGATTTGTATTCTTTCGATTCAAGGAAAGTTAAATGCATAGGAATGATTAAAGACCTAGTGGTAAGTTTGGCCCAGATACCTGCTAAAAGTATCCTTATGGATGTAGTAGTCGCTAATATCCCCCCAAAATATGGAATGCTATTATCTAGATCATGGGGCGCTAAGCTTGGAGGATCCCTTCATCTAGATATGACATATGCTACAATCCCTGTTTTCAGAGGCCAATTCACTCGTCTTTACAGGGAGACTCGGTTGGCATTCACTGTAAGTGACCCAAATAATCCTATCAATCATCCAGTTTATATTGCCGACCAAGATTTAGGAAATTGTATATTATCTTTAGATGATGATTTTGAAGTAGATGTAGGTGATAAATGTTCAGAAGAAAAAATCGAAAAAAAATAAATAGAGAAAAATGTATATAATACTGGTATATGGAAAATGTATTTTGATGGTGCTTCCTCCTATCTTGGAGCTGGGGCTGGGGCACTTCTTATTGCTCCTGATGATCAATTTGTTATTCCTTTTTCATATAGGCTCCAGTGGTATATAAATTGTACAAATAATGTATGTGAATATGAAGCTTTAGTACTTGGATTAGAAGTTGCTAGAAGGATGAAAATTAAGAATCTTGAAGTCTTTGGTGATGCTGAATTAATTATAAAACAAGTGAATCGGCAATATCAATCTAAGCATCCTAGATTACGGTCTTATAGAAATTGTGTCTAGGATTTAATTGAGAATTTCTTTACTTCTGTAAATTTTCATTTCGTCCCTAGATCCGAAAATCAACAGGCTGATGCTTTAGCCAAAGCTGCATCAACTTTTACACCCCCAACTGCTTTTAATTTAAAATATCATATAAAAATGAGACATCGCCCTTCAATACCTAATAATATACAACATTGGAAGGTTTTTGAAGACGATGAGCAGCTTAGAAAATTTCTTGAATCATTAGATGAATTTCCCGAAACATATAATGTTCAGGAGAATCAAAATGATCATATTTGGATCATGCAAGAAGGGGAAGATTCTAAAGAATTTCATGATAAAATTGCTAATCATCGGATGCTTGTTCTTAAGAACAACCAAATCCCCAAAGGTCTAATCCCTTTGGAAAGACTCTTTAATAAAGATGACATTCCTTCTAAAACTACTCTACAACCTCAACCAGAGGAGGTTGAAGATTGTAACATAGGAACCGAAGATAACCCCAAAATGGTTAAGTTATCTAAATTTTTATCAATGGAAAACAAAAATAAATACATGGAGTTGTTAAAAAAATATAAAGATGTGTTCGCATGGTCATACAAAGATTTGAAAACATATGACACTTCTGTGATAGAACACAAAATACCACTTAAACCAGGTGTCAAACCTTTCAATCAAAAACTCCGACAATTTAACCCGATTTTATTACCTGTTATTGAACAAGAAGTTAAAAAAATTCTTGACACTACGATTATTGTTCCCCTAAGATATTCTGATTGGGTAGCTAAACTAGTCCCAGTTAGAAAGAAAAATGGGGAAATCAGATTATGTGTTGATTTCAGGAATCTTAATAAATCTTCTCTTAAAGATAATTATCCTCTACCTAAAATGGACCACGTTATTGAAAAAGTAGTAGGGGCTACTAGAATGTCCATGATTGACGGATTTTCAGGTTATAACCAAATTGCTGTTAGTGAGCCTGACAAGGAAAAAACCGCATTTACCACTCCTTGGGGCACGTTTATGTATGATAAAATGCTGATTGGACTAATGAATGCAGGAGCTAATTTTCAATGCGCGATGGATATTGCTTTTGTCGGCGAACGGGACAAGTTCGTAGTCATATATCTAAATGATCTTATTGTTTTTTCAAAATCAGATGAAGACCATATGATTCATCTCAAACAAACATTTGAAAAATGTCGCAGGTTTGGTCTATCCTTAAATCCTAAAAAGTCTCATTTCTCTATGCAAGAAGGCAAGTTGTTGGGTCATATAGTTTCCTGAGAAGGAATTAGGATTGATCCTAAAAGAGTAGAGGCTATAGATACACTAGCTATTCCTAGGAATGTTAAAGAAATTCAATCATTTTTAGGAAAACAAAATTTCTTGAGAAAATTTGTTCCTAACTTTGCTGAAATTGTTAAATTGATTACAGATATGCTCAGAAAAAACAATGAACTAAAGTGGATAGCAGAAGCTAAAACATCCTTTGCCCACATTAAGAAAGTTATAAGTGAGGCACCAGTACTAGCGAGTCCAGATTATCTTAAAGATTTTCTCATTTTTTCCTTTGCCTCTGAACATACGATTGTTGTTGTACTCCTTCAGAAGAATGAAGAAGGTTTCGAGCAACCCATAGCCTTCTTTAGCAAAAGCCTCCGAGATGTTGAACTTAAATACAATATAATGGAAAAGCAAGCTTATGCTATGGTAAAAGCATTGAAATCTTTCATAACGTATGTATTACATTCTAAAGTGATTGCATATGTACTCACTAGTGTTGTAAAATATATCTTCGTTCAAGCAGACAGTGATGGTAAAAGAGGAAGATGGCTTGCAAAAATTCAAGAGTTCGACTTGGAGTTTAAACCGACTAAATTGGTAAAAGGACAGGGTTTAGCTAAACTTCTAGCTGAATCCAATTTTAGGGCTCTTGGGATAAACAGTGCTCAGGAGGAAGAAGGATGGATAGATGTTAATGAACTTGATGACCAAATAGTCGAAAACAAGATCGATGAGAAATTTGAGTCGTCAAATTGGTACAATGACATAGTAACATACTTATTAACTTTGAAATGTCTAGATTATTTATCACCTTCCAAAGCTAGAACACTGAAGCTGCATGAAATTAAATACTGTATTTATGAGAAACGATTATACTGGAAAGACCCCCTTGGTTTCCTTTTAGTCTGTCTGGTCGAATCAGAAACAAAGGAAGTTATAAGTCAGTTTCATGAAGGAGTCTGTGGAGGGCACCATGCTTGGAGAGCTACAACATATAAAATCCTGAGGGCTGGTTATTATTGGCCTAAACTTTTCCCAGATGTAAATGCTAAGGTACGAGCTTGTAGCCCTTGCCAATTTTTTACAGGAAAACATAAGCTACCTACAATGCCATTAGTCCCAGTCAAGATAGAAGCTCCTTTTCAACAATGGGGACTTGACTTCATAGGTGAGATAAATCCCCATTCAAGTGCCCAACATAGATGGATTCTCACCGCTACTGATTATTTCACCAAATGGGTGGAAGTTATCCCAACAAGGAAGGCTACTGATTCAGTAGTTATAGAGTTTTTAGAAGAAAATATCTTGTCTAGGTTTGACTGTCCTAGAAAGATAGTCACAGATAATGCGCAGGCTTTTAAGTCAATGGCAATGGTCAGTTTTTTCCGGAAATATAATGTTGTGTTGGGACATTCCACAGGATACTATCCGCAGGGAAACGGTCTGGCAGAATCTTCTAACAAAACCTTGATCAGTATAATCAAGAAAGTCTTAAATGAAAATAAAAAATCTTGGCATTTACATTTAAAATATGCTCTATGGGCAAATCGGATAGGCACAAAAAAGTCTATCAGTACTTCTCCCTTTCAAATGTTTTATGGAACAGATGTAGTGTTGCCCATAAATCTAGCACTTCCTATGATGAAACTATGGCAAGACGAGAAGGAAGAACCAAACCCTCTCACAAGAAGGATAAACCAGCTGATTGAAGTTCAGAAGCACAGGGATGTAGTAGATGAAAAGTTACAGAAGTACCAGGATGATATGAAGATTTTATTTGATCGCAAGGCCAAGAACAAAACATTTCTCCTAGGGGATCTGGTTTTGAGGTGGGATGCTCGGAAAGAAGATTTAGGAAAAAATGGTAAATTCGATCATATTTGGGATGGACCCTTTAAGGTATCATCTTCTGAAGGAAAAAATTCATTTCTACTTGAAAATTTGGATGGTAAGATCTTGAATGTCCCTGTTAATGGGCATTTTTTAAAGCATTATATGGAATAATTAATTCATCTACAAAAAAAAAGGAAAAAATAAAATAAAATAAAATAAAAAATAAAATCCAAAGAGTTATTTTGAATTTATAACTCAGGTTTTATGGTTTATAAATTGTTGAAAAATATCCTTTTATACCTTCAATACTATCATTCACATTTTCAGCCTTTCTTATCAGAGTAGGAGAGATTATGTATTAACTTTGAAAAATCAACAAATGATTAGATTCAGTTAGGTCAATTTCATAGTTTTTCTCTCTGACTAAAAATGGTTAGGTTTGAGTTAATTCTAAATACCTTAAGTTTCTTAACAGTTTGTTTGAAGTTTTAAGCTTGCTCAAAAGAAGATCCCCTGGAAATATTTCTCCCTTTTTCTCTACAGATTGAGGGGTTTTGAAGGTTGAGAAAAATTGGTCTAGAATAACCTAAACAAGTTGACAAACCTCTATTATAAAATTTTACACAGATCACCACCCCTGATATATTAAGTATCACTGATTGCCCCCGCTTCATAGGCATAAGCTAACTATAAGACAGATGGTGAAAGGAAATTCATAATTGATTGCCCCCATCTAGTCCTACAGACGATGAAAGGAAATTCATTTAAATGATCGCCCTCGTCTAAAAATAAAAGAAATAGATAACTTCACCGGGGTACTGAACAGGCCCGCTGGCAGTGAAGCAATGTCTGAGAATAAAATTAGCACTCGAAGCAGTGAAAGGAAATTCAGTAAAAAGGGACAGACAACTTCACCGCGGTACTGAACAGGCCCGCTGACAGTGAAGCAATATCTAAGGTTTTTGTAAGGCTGTCATACTTATCTATAACTCTATTCTAGTTATCAAATTTTCAAAACCGGATATTCATCTTAAGTCAAAAAAGAGCTTCCTAGTTTAAAAATTATAAATTTTATTTCGATTGATGCAAGATGAAATGTTCAATAATCTGTTGAGTTTCCAAAGATTGTTCTAATCATCTCAATACTAACTCAATTTTGGAATGGGAAGGAGAATTTTGAAGAAGACTATAACTGAGTTTCAAATAAATAAGAAATTTTGAAAAGGTTTTCAAAGCCTTTATATAATCTCTTTTTCCTCTCCTTGATTATTTTATCAGAGATAAACCCTTGACACCATTTACCCAATGAAGGCACTGAGTCTACATGTTCTCCTCGTCCCGCAAGGAGATGAGGTCCCCAGTTGGAGCCTATGTTGAAACCAAGCTTAAATTTTTCGTTCCTAAGGTCTAAATTTTTATTTTTAAGGTTTCATCTTTCCTCAAAGAAAAATTTCATCATTTCTAAAATTCGCGATACCTTTTTATTTGTTTTTGAGTAAAGAACAGATAAAGGTTTACAAATATATAAATTTTCCAACACTTTTCAAAAAAATTATTTAAAAGGAGTATAATTTTAAATTTGCGAGTTTTTCAGTCAAATGTTAAAGAAATCGGGATTCGGAGTTTGACGTAAACAAATTTTTAATGCAAATCAAATTGCGAAACCACGATCCTCGATTTCTCGATACCTTAAGACTTAATTAAAACATAAATTACTTAATTCTCAATTAAAAGGGTTTAAAAGTCAGGTTAATCATGTCGCGATATCAAGATTTGTGGTTCAATAAGATCATATAATCGTGTCATTGTGTTTCCCGATTTCCCGATTTCATGATACATTTGATCTTAAGTAAAGATATGAATTAATATAATCTCTGCTAAGAATGATTAAGAGTTAAATAATTTCATTTCGATTTCGGGATTTGCGGTTCTATGAGAAGCGTGTTTCTTGTCATCCTATTTCCCGAAATCCCGATCACCAAAATCTTGACTCATAATTCACATTTGAAATAAACTATATTTATTTTGGCCTTAATCTTGATTACTGAGTTGATTAAGATAAGTTAAATCATGTTTTAAAGAAACGGGTCATCGTCATTTCGCGATTTCGAGATTCGCGATTCCATGAGAACACGACTCATGTCATCAGATTTCCCGAAATCTCGACTTTCGATTTTCCGATTAACGAAATCCCGAAAAAAATTGAATCTCAATTAATCAACATATTAAAAAACGTTTAATTTTTAATTAATAAATCGCAATTTCGCGATTTTGGCGATCGGGTTTACTTCGATGACATATCTTTCAACATCAAGAGTGTCGAAACCACGAAAAGTCATGTTTCAGACTTAACTCATGATTAACACTAATAAATCATCTTTCTAAACAGATTTTAAAGTTAATCTTTCTTTGAATGTTCATTAACGCGTCATTATCTGATTAAGTAAGTTTCTATTATATTTGAAAAGACCGAGAAAGCCTAAGTACGGACATTAAATGCATATCTTCGAAAATATCTTTTGCATTAAGAGCTTTAACTTCATAACAGAGGTACAAATCTCAATATTTTTATGATATATTCGAAGTAAACGTTCGAAACGTCTGTATTTTCATTTCAAAGCTAATTCTTTTCATCCACTCTCTGTGACAGGTTTTCAAGTTAAACGCAGAGCTATGGCACCCAAAAACGCACCGAAGAAAAACGAAGACCAACCAGAAGGCGATATTATCTTTGATACTACTCCACTCCAACTACACTCCCTCAAATCGTGGATTGGAATTTCTGAAAAGCTGGAGGATGAGCTTAAATATGCAGACCCTGATTCATAAAATCATCTCCGAGACATTGTTGAAACTGAGATTCATACAGTTGTTGCGTGTCTGAGGTTGGTGACGTATACCGATATGATCGGATGGGCTCTAGATAAAGTAGATATCCCAACAAGAAGCACTCTGAACGAGCAAGGAGCTGTCGTCGACTCATTCAGGCCTGAGCACATTCAAGTAATGTACAAACTCTCGCCCAATTATAGACACACCTTTAATTCTGAGCTTTTGGACGAGTTTCAAAGAAAAGAATGCATTGAAGCGGGCCAGACATACCCTGACATGATTAGAGGATGGGCTAGGTCTGAAGCGAAGTTTAGGGCTGATTTACATGGGATTTATGCCACAGCTTCATTAAACGAATATATGGTTTATGTAGCAATGATGTTATGTAGACTTTTCAGGAGAAAAGATCCCTGTCACTTTCATGCAGACTAGACACCCTTCCTAGAGGAAGTTTCAGAAGGACGTAGTTTTAACTGGCATAAATTTTGTCATATAACCTCACACAAGAGGTTGTAAATTACAAAGCAGCCAAGTCAAAAAGACAACCAGTGTCTTTTTATATGTCTGCATATATTATGGATGCCATTTGTTTTATGACTCCTTTTCCATTAATGAATTGGAGTTGGAATGTTTCCTGTCCAGAGCCTGTTCATAAATACAACTCATCTCTCTGGGAAGAAAATGCTAAAGACATTTTTTATGATGTTTGTCATTATGTTATCATTCCTCTGCACAAAATATTTTTTGGATGCGAACCCCCTTGTATTTCTGGTGCAATCATAGAAAACCTCAAATCGGTTGCCGAATGGTTTATTGAAGAAACATTTTCCTATGTTAGAGTCTATGGCTATTCTATTCCTCCTCACGCACTCCTGAAGTTCTTACCAGATAGATTGGTATGCAGAGAAGTGGCTTATCAGTTGGCCAAGGCTAGTATTGGGTTAGAATTAAAAGCCCTTTATAAAAAAGCATGGCCATCTTTCCCTGTTCATATCAGGAAATTTACTTTATCTAACTTAGGTCATTCTAAAGAAGAGGCTGAGTCATTGGAGGAAGTTAAATTAGTAGACATCGAGCACATAAAACATGACCCTTACCAAATAATTAGTCGGCATTACATACAGTGTAATTTAAAAGCATATGAACATGAAGTTTCTATTTACGATGATATTTTCAAAGATGTTAAATCTTATGAGGAAGTGTAGGATAGAGTACAGGCCTTGTCACTTGAATCACAGGTGGGGTTTGCATCTTTTCAAAGACATAGGCGAAGTTGCCTGCCGAAGATTTTACAAGGTGAAATATCAACTTCATTGCCAGAACAGGAAGAAACCCCTCCAAGGTTTGAAACTGATACTCAGGATAAATCAAATGACAAAGATAAGTTGAAGGATTCTGAAATACCTCCTCAAAACACAGAGGGTTCTCAGATAAAAGAACCAGGACAAAGAAAGGAAAAGGATTGGAAACAAGTCCAATAATTCTTGATGATATTCCATAAAAGATTAGAGGAACTCCGTCAAAAGAACTTGGCAGTCCTATCACAAATTTGAATCCATTATAGTCAACTTTTGGAACCCCTCATGAAGGAGTTCTATACGTCAGTGATCTGGAGCCAATTTCAAGAGATGAAATCCCCCCATCTGATTATTTTTTCAGCAAAAAACGAAGAGCAGTCTTGAAACAAGAAATCTATCCAAGAGGAGAAGGAACGATCAAAAGGCATAAAGTTATCATTGATGGGAAGAAACTCAAGGATGGAAAGTTCACTACAGAATTAGCAGGAACAATGGGTGCTATAGCATCAGCTAATATATATTCTGTGGGAAATCTAACAGCTGTGCTTGAGCAGAAGGATCAAGAAATAATTCAGTTACAAGACATATTAAAGGAAAATGAAAGAAATATTGGTTGGGGAATACAGAAGGGTCTAGAACAAGCTAGACTCAAAGATATGCAAGAAATCCAAAAGTTGAATAAAAACTTGGATGAGGCAAAACACATGATACAGGTCACTCAAGAACAGGTTCAAAAGCTTGGAGAAGAAAATAAATTTTTGCAAGACAAGATTATTTCTATTGCTAACCAGGTAATTGAAATTGAAAATTTCAGGACACAGGCATCAAAGATATATGTAAGAATAGAAGAAGAACAACAGAAAGTATTTTGTAATCTGGAAATAATCCAGAACTATTTCCAGGAATCAAATAGGTCCATGGAAAATGTGTTCCAGAAAGAAAGAGAAACCAAAGCAACAAGGAATACTTTTCAAAAAGTAGTGGCTTCCTCACTAAAAGAAGAAATTGGAAAAAATCAGAAATTATCTATTTCTGAACAGGTAAAAGGGGATATAATGATAAAAGTATGGGAATCAAAATTGGCTGAGTATAAAAGAATTACAAAATAAGTTAACGAAGATTGCCAAGGAATCTTCGATCTTGTTGAAAAAGATTCATTGAATATCGAGAAAGATGGTTGTTCTGGGTTATTAGGTGAAGTCAGCATTTCCAAGAATCATCTGAAGTCGAGAGAAGAGCTCGAAGAAAAGAAAGAATAAATTTCAACTATTAAATTGGTCAACATCACAGAGATTAACAAGTGGATGGTGAATTCGAGTTTAAAGTTGAAAACAGTGAAGTTCACAGAAAGTATGATAGAAAGTAGATTGTCAGAATTATAGAGGAGATTTTTCTCTTTTGAAGCAAATGAAATACCCGAGGCTCCAAGGATCTTAGTAAACTTTTTGGGAAAATGTGTTCAATGCGTTGAAACAGAGAAAGAAAGTTCGTCAACACAAATTTAAAACTTCTTAAATATTTGTATTTATTAGAATTTTGAAAGAAATTGTAAACGGTTGACATTATTCTATGTAACCGTAATATTAAGGAGTTTGTTAGTTACCAACGAGAAACCTTGATAGAAAGGTATAAATATATTTTCAAAAGACTAAGAAAAGGCTTCAGAAATTTTGGAGAGAGCCATTTTTGTAACATCATTTTTGGATTTCATCGGAATATAAATTGCAAACGAGATTCTGGATCCTGCAACTTCGTAACTATGTGTCTTCCCCTATTTGTCATTCTTTGTTAAATTTTCCTTTTAAGTGTTTTCTAACGAGTAATTGATTTGAAGTTATATGCATCTTTGTTTATTATTTCAGATTGGTTTGGATGTTGAATGTTTTATAGTCTTTCCTCTGAAATTACTTTAGTAATTTTAAGACCTGTAAAACCTTTTGTTCCTTAATACTTAATTTTGTTAGAAATCTTGTTTTTATTTCATCATTTTTAATTGAAATATAAGATTCTTTCTTGATAAAAGCCTTATATTTCCCTGTAGTGTGTTTTGTTGTCTATAATTTCAAAATTGTTATGAAACCATGAAACGACCTTGAATGTGTTTTACATTACTGTTTTAGATTTTAAAAGTTGTTTTCATTAATCTCATCTCTGGAAATCTGAAGTAACCAATTGATTAAAAAACCCATTTATAAACCTTTTAAACTTTATCATCCATGATTGTCCCTAGTAGCAGACAACCTAATGTAGAACCAGGCCTTCAGGACCAAACCAGTATTTCCCTAAGCTTATTTAATACTATTTTACAAACAACGACCAATAGGGCTAAGTTAGAATGATCATGGGCTGCTATTGAGCGATACATTAGCATCCAAGAGAAACAGGAAGCAAGACAGAGACAGTTGAGAAATTGAATCTGCTATGATCTTTCTTTCGTTTCTTATTTCCAAATCTTCTCTTTAAAAATCATTGACGGATGCCTTGACGGTATGTTTTATAGCCTTACAACATAAACTCAGAAACAACAGGGTATAAACATTGTTGAAAATAAATACCTCTGAATCAGGAAGATAATCAAGCTCCACAACCAACACTCCACTCAACTAGTCAAACTGAAGAGAATATTCTCCTAGAGGAATATTCTCCCTAAACTTTAGGAGACTGGATAAAGAATAATAAACATAGAAAAAAACTTAGTAAAAAACAATCCTAGGTGTGTGTGAAGTAACTCCAATGCCCCCCCTGAACATCACTATGGTGAAAATAAAGAATGGGTCCTGGAAACGAGGCCATGTTAGGTACCTATTATCACACAATTTGTACTTTGATCAAAGGAAAGTGTAATGGAGAGAAAATTGGTGTAACTTGAGGTTATCCTATCACTGTCACCTCAATAGGATGTCTCTTTCTATTTAGGGTTGAAGGCCCAGGAGAGACGTCCTCGGTGACCTTGGGGTTTGAGAAGGCAAGGTTAAGATATCTACTAAAAGGTCGCCTCTCACAAGTCACCATTGATTAGAAAGTCTCGGGGTTTTAACCAATGAAGTGATGAAATATCAAGATTGTACATTCCCAAAACAAAGCAACAAGAAACTATATCTTTTGAAAGTACAACTTGTCGTTAGTACTTCAGAAAACCTCAGACTTTATCAATAAAAGAAATGGTTGATATAAATGTTAAATAAACTCAAATTTATAGCAGAAATATTTATAAGACAATGACTTCACAATAAGTTCCTTAAATAGCTTCAAAATGGCCAAGAATAATCAATCATTAACCTCAGAATACTATCATTTGTCTGAAGCAAGTAAGGAAATGCATTAATCAACCTTTTGATTTCTTTTAGATGCTTTTATTGCTGCAAACTGTGGTTTTAGCTTACTTCAGTAACAACAACAATAATTTTAGTAGGTTAGACTATTCTAATGTTAGAAGTGGTTAGTAGAAGGATTAAGGTGTAGGTTTTGATGGTTGTTTTGCCCAATCACTCAATAGAAAGTCTTAGATTAGTTCCCTTAGGGAAAACAAATGATAGTAGGAGAGACAAAGAAAAGAGAGATAAATAGTTGAAGTGTTGGTAACCTAAGGCTTCAACTACCAAACCTTAGGGGGGAAATAGCTACCAAGGTGTAGGTAACCCTAGGCCTTAGTATTTTTTCTCCTTATTTGGTGCAAAGATGAAGAAAATGACGGCTAGGATGAAGAAACAATGCTAGGGTATTGCAATGGAAAGGCCTCTAGCAAAAGCTTCAAGGAAAATCAACTTCTTGGAAAACTCTAGTAGGTAAAAGTTCTTAAAGCAAGGACAATAACATGTTCTTGGATCCCTAGGGTTTTAGACTAGCACTTTATTATTATTAATGTAAATGAAAGATAAACATAACCATAACCATTCAATTAAGAAGAATTGCAAAAATCTTAATTACATTCATCAAGAATCATCAAGCAAAACCATAGTTGAAACCTTCCACCAAGAAAATTGTCAAAATAGTCCAAAATTAGCCTCCTCCAACAAGTGTAGCTAAAATTTCAGCCAATAAACCCTAATTAGGGCTCAAATTTCAAACCTCACTAAGTGTGAGTGAAAGATGATGAAACATACAAGGGTAAAAACCCTTACTTATACAATTTCAATGACCATATTTAGGTCAAAATAGTCGACATGGACAATTAGAAGTAATATCCATTTTTTTACATTAAATGATATAATAAAACCCTAAGTCAAGTATAAAAGGTGACGGCATTCCCTTTTAGGGTGACGTTAGGCCTTTTTAGGGAAACTTTGGCCTCCAAGATCAAAACGTTAAGCCTCCTTAGGCCTCTGGATCAAGCCACATGTGCATGAAACCCCCTTTCCCAGACAAGTGCCCAAATACGTTATGTTATTCTACAAGCTAGGTTTGGAGGGGATGTTAGTATGTCCTATTAGTCTAGTCCTCATTGGATTTGGGATGTTTCTAGGTGAAGACAATTCCAGGCCATGTAAGTGGGTGAGGTGGTTAAGGGATGTATGAGCAATGGGTGCAGTGATGACATGGGAATGTATGGCTTACCTGTGGGTTCCTATGAAGAGGGTGAGTTGAACCTTGTCATGGATGAAAATGTTTTCAAGCCCATTCATGCATTTTTCATTTTTATCTTATTCCTTTTTATTTCAAGAGACTAGTTAAGGGACACTGGCCAGGTGTTGTGACCAGTGGTGACAATGTTACCCACAAGCATTTCATGGAGATGAGAAGGTTGGCTCATGATGAGACCCCCTTTCTCTTGGATATGCCACCAAGAGACACTACCCTAGTGTGGTGACCAACTGAATGGTAGTTCCATACTACTACATGCCCATGGACCTAACAGGATGGCTCGTGATGAGACCCCTATCCTCCAACTAGGTCTTGACTTCATTATTTTTATGGGTCCCTTTGTTTCTTGTTGAGAATCCTTTAATTTCTTTCTTAGGGATCCTTGGATGAAGCATATAAAGGTTTAATTGTTTTGGATTTTATATTTTTCCAGCTACTTTTACCCTCTAGGCCTTTAGCCCCTTCCTCCCACAAGGTAAGGTACAACCCTTTGCTAGCTTGGAAAACCCAATGCCCAAAGCAATGTATGGGTTGGATGAGAGGGAAAAAGATGAAAAGTGATAATTATGGTGGGAATGGACAATGACCTTTCATGAACCCCCCCAGTGGAAAATCAAACCCTATGGGAACCAACTTACTAGGGAATCATGTCATTCCCCCTATATGTGGACAAGTGGAAAGGCATAAGTTCCAAGCACATGTTAGAAGTAAAAATAATTAAATGCACATATTCAAATGTTTTGAGAATCAGAGTGACACATAACATGATACTCGAACTCATTACCTCATGGAGAAAGACCCAATGTTTCTGAAGGAACATGCCGATGGGATGGATGCTTTTGTTGCTGACAAGGTGGAGGAGTTGAAAAAGAAGAAGGATGCGCCCTCCAGGGCTAGGCCAAAGTCAATATGGCTCTCGGTACTCCATGTCTAGGACCCGTGGGCCTCAAGACATAATATCCTTAGTTATCCGTAGGCTAGGGGATAATAGTACCCAAATACAAAAAAATCACTGAAATAAAGTGAGGAAAGAGGAAAAACCTCATGGGGAAAACCCCCCCTCAAGGTACAATGTATGTAAAAAGAAGAACTGACAGTTGCTGGGAAACTGTGTCCTTCACTTCAGGATGACTTCAAAGAGAATGGAACTTCATCTCAGTGAAGGTCTTGGTGAATATGTATTCTAATTGTTCTACTGAAGGAAATAACTCTAGGTCGATGATCCCCTCGTGTACTAATTCCTCAATGTAGTGCATGTGGATCTCTATGTGCTTTGCCCGCTGCCTCTGAACTAGATCTTTGCAGAAATTCAGAGTGCTTTGGTTGTCACACTAGATCACGATCGATAGATGAAACTGAATGCCCAACTCAGAGAGAAAATTTTGTAGCCACATAGAATGAATGGTTATATTAACTACCACTCTATACTCTGCCTCAGTTGCAAATAGATAAATAGCAGACTGCTTCTTGCTCATCCAATAGATAGGCCTGGAACCAAGAATGAGTGAGTAACCAGATGTGGAATTGTTATTAGTGCTATTGGCATCCCAGCTAAAATCAGTGAGCCTAATGAGATCCAATGTAGATTTTGCTGCATAATGAATCCCAAAGGTGATGGTTCCATGTACGTATCGAAGAATACGCTTTGCAGCCTTCCAATGTAGCTCATGTGGCTCCTGCATGAACCTGGAAATTGTGCCAACTACATAGGAGAGATCTGGTTTGGAGTGTATGAGATACAACAAGATCCCCACTAGTTGTCTGTATAGTGTGCTTTCAACTAGTGGAGTGTCCTCACCATCCTCAAGTTTGACTCCTGAGAGAAAATGAGTTGGAGCAGACTTGCAATATGTCATTTGAAATCTCTCAAGGAGATCTCGTGCATACTTATCCTGAGACAGTTTGATTCCTAATGCATCCTGAATGATCTCAAGTCCAAGGAAGAAGTGTAATGGACCCATGTCGGTCATAAAGAACCTGTCATGTAGAATCCTCTTGACTACAACAATCACTGAAGTTGAGAAACCGATGATCAACAAATGATCAATGTAAAGAACTAAGAGAAGAAGTGACTCAGTTGTACTGAGCATGTAAACATTTGGGTATTATTTACAACGTACAAAGTTTTGTGACAACAGGTAGGATTCCATCTCAGCATACCATGCCCTCAGAGCCTGCATGAGGCCATAAATAGACTTCTTCAATCGACGGACCAAAGATGAATCCTTCATAAATCCCTGTGACTACTCCATATAGATCTCCGCAGAGAGATCATCGTGAAGAAATGCATTATTCACGTCCATTTGATGTACTTCCCATCCCTTGGTTTCCGCAATGGAAAGTGTCAATCATATGGAATCCATATTCTCTACTGGAGCGAATGTCTCATCATAGTAAATGCCATGCACCTACTAAAATCCTTTGGCAACAAGACTCGTTTTATATCTACTAATCTGTCCATCTATTGTGCTCTTGTTCCTATAGACCCGTCTGCACAAGACAAGTTTCCTTCCAGAAGGAAGGGGAACCAGATACCAAGTATGGTCTTAGAGGAGGGAGTTGTACTCCTCCTGCATGGAGGATTCCCAAAATGGATTTCTAGCAGCCTCGCTATAAGACTGTGGATATGAAGACTGAACCAACAAAATATTTCTGGGTGGAAATGGTTCATTGGCAGTGAGTGCAA
The DNA here is from genome assembly GCA_009831015.1 of Picea engelmannii. NCBI lineage: Eukaryota > Viridiplantae > Streptophyta > Pinopsida > Pinales > Pinaceae > Picea > Picea engelmannii. Next base: position 596,512 of record ML800326.1, read on the forward strand.
GAGGAGGCTCCTTGAAATCAGATTGAGTCCTCCTAGTATCAACTAGATCACCAACAAGATCCCCTGCAATCCTGAAGAGTAGTTTGAGCCCACTTGGGCCTTTTCTCTGGATATGCATTTGCATCTGGATGCATTGACTTTTCATTTGATTGTACTTCCTTTTTATCTCGATCATATGAATCCTCTAAATTATAACTCTCATCTGAAGAAGAATCGGCATGTGCATGCTCATCATCTTGGATAGGTGGAAGAATGAAGGTGTCTGGATGTAGTTGTTGAGGTACATGTGAGACACTTTCCTCGAATTGGAAACTTTGCTCAATGATGAGCCAGTCCAAGGAAAGATAAATGAGTTTGTATCCCTTCACACTGTTGGGGTATCCAACAAAAATACACTCGATGCTTTGTGGATAAAGTTCCTTCCTCTTTTCATAGGGAATCTGGGCCCATGCACGTGAACCGAAAATATGAAAGTGGGTCACTTCTAGTTTTAGGCCACTCCATGCCTTGTAGGGGGTCTTATCCTTGACATATCTATGGGGAGATTTTTTTTGGATGTAGGTTGCAAAATTAAGTGCTTCATCCCATAGTCTTTGTGGAAGTGACTTTGCATGTAGCATGAAAGATGCCATCTCCTTTAGAGATCTATTTTTCTGCGGAGTATAGGGAGTTGTGTGCTACAACTAAATCCCTACCTCCTGAAAACGATTTTGGATCTCATGGTTGACATACTCTCCCCTATTATCAGTTCGAAGGATTTTTATTTTCTTTCCTGACTGTCTCTCAACCAGGGATTTGAATTCTTTGAGGTGTTGAAAGACCTCTGATTTTTGCTTGAGAAAGTAAATCCATCTGAAACGTGATAAATCATCAAAAAAATGAGAACATACCTTTATTTGTTGATTGATGGATGTGGAAAAGAGCCCATGAGGTCATTATGGATCAGATCTAAAGGAGAGGAATATCTATCAATATTTCCTTTGTCGAATTTCTCTCGAGGGTGTTTTCCAAGAACACATCCCTCACAGATTCCTTTGGAGAAATGGATGTCTAGTAGACCATCAAAGAATATTTTATTTCAAATTTGTTTCATGTATCTAAAATTTAAATTCCCGAAAATTTTGTGCCATATCCTATTGCTTTCATCGTAATCAGTAAGCAGTAAAGAAGAATCTAGTTCAATAAATTCATAAAACGTATACGATCTATTTTGATGATTTACCTCACCAGTAGAAAACTTGGAATTGGTTTGCATGTCATATATGTCCATTTCATTAGGTATGAATTCCAGTGCTATAATTTTTCATCTGATACATGTAGAGAAGATTGAAGGAAAGTTTGGGAACATGCAACACATTCTCGAAGCTTTCGTTGGTGAGTTCAATCCTTCCTTTTCCGGTGACCTCAACTGGAGATTGTCCCCCATAATAATAGGAGGACCTTTTCATGCATCCAATGAAGAATAGACTAGATTCATATTGAATCTACGATGCAAGCATCAGGAGAGGAGTTGATGGAAATCAAGGCATGGTTAGAATTTCCTTTCTTGGGATTCTGATCTTCCGGCTTCTTCTTCTTGGCACCCTCGGGGATGTGATCTCCAAGGTTGTTTTACTAAAGTATTTGATTCATTAGATATATTTGTTTTTTCATGCATGTGGATTCTATATGGAATCCTTTATGGTAGTATGTGCATTTCTCCCCTTTTCTTCCCTTTCCACCTTTGGATCCAGAGGCATTGGTGAAAGTTTTGCATACCCTTCCTTCTTCAAATTTGCATGAGATTTCATTTTGTATTTATCTTTATATTTCAGATATTGATGCCTGCCATCTTGCACAGTATGTGCATGTGCCTTTGGGCCTTTTATGTTTCCCATGTTAATGACATTGGTTTTCTCTTGTGTCAAGGATTCGATAAATTCCTCAAGAGAAGGCCTCTTCCAAGTGGCTCCAAAGGTGAATTTGTCTGAATAGAATGTGGATACGAACACCGAGAATTCAGAACCATTTTTTGAGAGAATGGTGAGAACCATTCTTTTCTCCTCCTTATATTTATAAACCCCACAAGATTTGAGTTGCGATAGTAAATCATTGTATTTTGTAAATAAATCTTGGAGATTGTCGAAGATTTTGGGATCCAATGTGAGCAATTCCACCTCAAGCATGTGTCCCCTCATCTCATATTGTTTGAAAAATATCCCTTCCATGGTGTTCCAAGATTCGTTGGGGTTTTTATAAGAAGATATTTGAAAAATTTGATCGGGAGAAATGAGACCGCAAATTGTTTTGAATGCTTGATCCATTTGATTTAGATGATTGGATTTTTCTATGGCTGATGTCGGTTTTGTTATCACACACTTTTTACTTGGAGGTAGAGGAAAGGTAAATGAAAACAAACCGATGTAACGAGAGACTATCCTATCACTGTCACGTTGATAGGATATCTCTTTCTATTTAGGGTGGTAGGCCCAGAGGAGACATCCCCGGTGACCTGGGGTTTTGAGAAGGCAAACGGTAAAAGGCCAAGGTAAAATTTTCCCTCTCACAATTTACCGCCAATCATAAAGTCTGGCTAAACAACCAATAAAAGATAATAAGAACCAAAAGTGTACATGCTCGGAATAAATAAACATGAAACTATATTTGCAAGGTCACTTGCTAGTTAGTACTTCATATAATCAAAGACTTTCTCAAATAAAGCAATTGACTAATATATTGTTGAAGCAATCAAAGATGTATAGTATCAATAGTCACAATATGTTACTTCACAATAAATGATTTAAAGAAGCTTTAAAATGTACAAGAATGACTTATCATCAATGTCACAATACCAACATTCATTAGAAGCGAGGACTGATATGCATTGGCTAGTCTTTCAATTGCTTGAAGAAACATTAATTGATACAAAGTATGACTATAACTCAAATAGATAATAGCAGCAATAGGGTTAGCAATTCAATCTAAACTAAGGTTAGAGTGTGTTAGTAATTGTTCAAAGATATTAGATGTTTGAAGGTTGTGATCAAAGCACTGAAGAAATAAGTCTTAGATTAGTGCATTCATAGGGAAAATGGAGTCAAAATATAGCGAGAAGAATTGAAGGAACACGATGATAATAGTAGGGCCAAAGACAAGAGGAATTTGATGGATGAAGTGTTGGTAATCCAAGGCTTCAACCATCAAACCCTAGCGGAAAACGAATTACTAAGGTGTAGGTAACCCTAGGCCTTAGAACATTTTCCTCCTTCTTTAGCCCAATAAAAAAGTAAAATCGTCTAGGATGAAGAGACAATGGTAGAGTGTTGCAACGACAAGGCCCTAACAATGTCTTCAACATGTAAAATGTCTCCTTGGCATAATCTAGTAGGTAGATATCAATTAAAACAAGGACAACAACATGTTCTTACTCCCTAGGGTTTATTCCAGCAATTTCATTAACAAAATGCAAGTAAAACACTATAACCATTCAAGTAAAGGAAGGATTGCATAAATTCACTTACATTCACCAAGTATTTATCAAGCCAAACCCTAGTTGTAGACCATCCACCAAGAAAAATGCCAAAGATCACCAAAAAGAAGCCTCCTTCAACAAGTGCGCCACAATTTCAGACAAAACCCTAATGAGGGCCGCAAATTTCAGACCTCACCAAGTGGTGAGTGAAATATGATGTGAAAAAGATATTTTTAGCTCTCTATTTATACAATAGCAATAACCCTAATTTTATTTTTAGGTTAGAAAAGGATGACATGGCCAAAAATACATCAAAATATTGTTTTACAATAAATGTTATAATTAAACCCTAATCAAGGATAAAAGGTGATGTCATGCCCTTTTAGGTCGACATTAGGCCCCTTTACGACAATGTTGGCCTCCTGGATAAAAACGTTAGGCCTCCTTGGGCCTCTGGAAACTGCCACACGTGCCACTTGGCACATAAATTCCTCCCAAAACCTCCACAATGTTGGATGACATCATAATTTGTCTTGGGTGATGTCATGGTACTTCCAAGACCAACTTCCTAGTGGAAAGGGAACAACCCCCCCTGGGTACAGGTCTGTTAAGCTGCCTCCGGTGGAACGTCCTCCTCTTCTCCGGTGCAAACCCTCTGATATTCCTCTTCCCCCTACTGGGGTCTCAACATCCATCTGATGGGTTTTTAGCCCCATGGAGGTCTGAACTAATCATCTCCCCATGTGTACCAATCCATAAAGGTACTTGTCCATCGGGTATGGTCCTAGACATCAAAAGATACACCCTCCATGGGATCATAAGTCACAGGGATCATAGCAATGCCAATCACATCTAATCATCAAGTTTATTAAACATGTGGATAAAACCCCTTTTACTTGGACAATTTCTCAAAAACATTATACTAATCTACAAGCCAAGTTTGGAGGAAGTGACAGGGCGTCCTATTGGGCTAATGCTCATTGGATGTAGGGTGTTTCAGGGAGAGATCAAATATAAGCCATGTGAGTGGGTGAAGTGGATAAGGGATGTCTAGGAAAGGGGTGCAGTGATATCAGGGAAATGCATGGCTTACCTATGGGTGCCTCTATATCGGGTGAGCTGGACCTATCATGGATGAAAATGTTTCCAATCCCATTCATGCCTTTTTTATTTTTCTTATTTCTTTTTCTTCAAGAAGCTGGCTAGGGGACACTTCCCTGGCGTGGTGATAAGTGGTGGCAATTTTACCCACAATCATTTCAAGGAAATGGGAAGGTTGGCTCGTGATGAGACCCCCTTTCTATTGGCTATGTCACCAAGATCCACTACCCTGGCATGATGACCAACTATTGGTAGTGTCATACCGTTACATGCCCATGTAACTAATAGGTTGGCTCATGATGAGACCCCTATCCTCTAACCAGGTTTTGTTTTATTATTTTTATGGGTCCCTTTGTTTCTTGTTGGAAATATTTGTATTGCTTTCTCGGGGATCCCTGGGCGAAGCATCTCAAGGTTTCATTCTTTGGCTTCTATCTTTTTCTAGTTATGTTTACCCTCTGGGCCTTTATCCCCTTCTTCCCACAAGGTAAGGTACAACCCTTAAATATTTGGCCAACCCAATGCCTGGACCAGTGTATTGGGATAGACATGCGGGAGAAAGAAGGAAAGTGGTGAGTATGGTGGGAGCATACAATTGATTCTCATGAATTCCCCCAGTGGCAACTCAAAACCTATGGGCACAAGCTTACTAGGGCATCTTGTCATTCCCCCGAGATATGGTTAAGTGGATAGGTATGAGATCCAAGCACCCGTTATAAACAAACATAATTTAATGCACATATTCAAAGGTTTTGAGGAACAGAGTGACACATACCATGATAGCCAGACTCATTACCTCGTGGAGAAAGATCCACTTCTGCTATGGGACCAGGCTGAGGTGATGGATGTTTCTTCTCTGAAAAAGTGGAGGCACTGAATAATGAAAAGATGGCTCCTCCAGGGCCATGCTCAAGTCGATCTGGCTCTCGGTACTCCATGTCTAGGACCTATGGGCCTCAAGACATAACCTCCTTAGTTATCCTTAAACTGGGGGATAACATCTGGCTCCAACTCGGGGACATGTTCTCACCATAGAGCGCATGAGAACCTCAGCATCTCTAGGAATAACCTATAACCTTCTTGATGTCAAAATAAAGTTGTTAGCATTCATTTGGGGTCTTGATATGACCCCCATATCATATATATATAAATGAAAGAAAGAATATGTACAAATGTGAAAGAAAACTATTCTACCATGAAATGCAAATGGTATATACAATGAATGAAAATGCCTACTTACATGTACTTACATGTCGACTGAATGCTAGGTGTAGCCAAATGACCAATGAAACCATCCTAGCAATGTCTCAGAATACCTGCCTCTGTGCTTCATCATAAACCAAAAAAGTGATAAGTTAAGCACAAAAATAACATGGGTTAGAGAATGTATTGTATCATTGGAAACCATAAAGTCTAACTCATGGAGGCGGGTGGGAGGGATAAAATCATGCCAAGTCATTCTCTGAGGAAACTTCTCAATCCATTTCAGGAAGGGATCGTGAACATTCAAAGGTTCAGAAAACTGACTCGAAAGGTATCAAATATGGCTACCTAGGACGTCCTCATAATCTGAAACCCTGGAAAGGATTGACAAGGATTTAGAAGATGACTGACAAACTCTTAAAGGAAGGTTTCAAGGCTGTGATAATAGACCTTTTCTTGAGGTATTCAACCTACCCTTGAAATCTAAGGTTTTCCTCAGAGGAAACTCAATACAAAAGACACATTTCCCAACTAAACCTTTAATGACACAACAAGGTAAAGTAATCGGAGGTGGCTAGAGAAAGATGTCACAAGAATCCTTATTTAGGAAAAGAATGTTCTTATTCCTATCAAGACCCGAGAATAGTGGTGTTTGACAATGATCTTCATGGAAAGGATCCAAATTCTCATAGGAGTACTCATCAAAATCCTCATGGTATTACTGAAAATCATTAGGGAAATACGGGACTAGGTCAACCTTGGGTGTTTGGAAAGTATCAATACTCATATCATCTCCTTGTTGCCACTAGTCAAAATCAAGAGTAACCTGTTGTGATAATTGTAAAGGAAACACTTGGAAATCATTCTCAATATCGTAAATGGGGTCCATATCATAACTGTTGCGCCTCTTTCATCACCTTGGTGAGCAAATAAGAGGTGCTTGCATGCCCAGTTGGGTCTTCTGAGCAGGACAGCTGTAAAGGAAAGAGTTAGAGAAAGAAAAACAAAACTATAAGCAAGAATTAAACTAATACAAACTAAAATCATAAGCATAGGGACATAGAGATAACAAAAACAAAAAGACCCATGTCACCAATGTTTTGAGGCTGATCTATTGATGAAATCAAAGCACCAAGAATAAAGGGGACTATGAGTCCCTTCTTCCTCCAAGGGAAGGCTCTTGGACCCTCACAAGCTTGCTCTCCTTACAACAAAGAAAATAAAAATAGTGGTGAAAGAACTCTTTGCAAATCCACTCAATGGAGAGGTGGATTGCTCAATGAAATGGTGCCAATGTGTTCTTGTCAAGGATGGAGTCCTTAAAACAATATAGGCAGCATAACATTACTTTGAATTCCTTGAGAAAATGAGGTGTATTCATGGATTTTTATACATTGCATTGGGTTATTGTGTAACTGCTTTGTAGTGTAAAAAGAGGCCATTTAGGGCATTATTAGGTCTTTGACCAGCCCACCATTCGGATCCAGCCTAGATTTGTAGGTCAAATCAGCTTGGGAGCTGAACCATAAGTGGTTGGGAGGCTGACCATATTCATAAATGCATCGTTTAGCAGGTGTACGGATTTTTGCGCTAACAGTCGCGCATCGTGTGCGTATGCACGCATTCTACGTTCCTATTCCACGCATGTGCGCGCCGCCGAATGTCTGCAAAGCGCTCTTCAATTTTTCACTACTTTGTATAGTTTTTTCCCTTTTTTGAATGCTGTGAGATTAATTCAGGGCCATGAATGTCTTCATTACTGTTTGATGATGCTAAGTTCTTGTAACCATGTGCGGACGAAATTTCAGTGATAACAGATGCCCCCTGATGGATGAGGTTAGGAGCATACGTATAGCTGAAATCCATCAATGTTTCTTCTACTGAGAATGTTGTTGTAAGATAGAGCAATAGTGAGATCGTTCAGAGTGATTCGTTGGAGAAAAAAGGAACCGGTAGGACCCGACCTTCGATGAGGTGCGCAAAAATAGAAAACTGTGTACAAACGAGGCGGGCATGCCCCATGCTCATGTTATGTAACTCTGAAAAAAAATAAAATAAAATAAAAAATAAAAATAAAAAATAAAATGACTGAAGTGTTGGTGTAGACAACTGCAGCGCCCTCGGGGGTGGTGATGATAAAGGCAGAAGACAATTCTGCAAAGGAACATACTTTGAATAATAGGCAATGATCGCGGTAATGAGTATTGGCGATGATGCGGGCATTGATGGCCCTACCAAGTTCAGAGATCTTCGACAAATGATAGAAATAACTGCAATAGTCGCAAAGTAAGACCCACCATAACATGAGGAAGTGTTGGCGTCGAATGTTATGGGGGCCAACGATAGCAGGGAGAAATGGTTTTTCACCCTGTGTCATCTGATATCTCTCATTGAATGGAGAATGAGAATCAAGATACTGTCGCCCTTCCGGAAAATTGTGCTGATGTCGACAAACGGGGAACGCAACTCCCAGAAGCAAAGGGCTTCGTGGAATCTACTGAGGTGAGGAAGTGGCAGAGGTACATGGACGAAGTCAAGAAGTGGGAAGACTAAAGACTTCCCTTGGTTGGAGGATGTATGAGATAAAGAGTGGCCGCAACCATGTAACGAGGTCGAGTGTCAGGGGGACGACAAGACCAGTGATAAGTTGTGCCAGAGGGGGGACAAAGTGAACAAATTCAGAGGGTAGAGGTAAGTGACCTGTGGGGTGTTCTGAAGATATGGACGATGCCAAAAAGGGTGGATGAGAAGTAATGCTCCAACCGAGGGTTACATGGGTTGCGTGTGGCCAAAAGGAAGAAAGAAAGTCACCAAAGGTGACGACAAAAGAAAATGTAATGACTGGAAAGAAAGGCGTTTGTACAATAAATAACGAATAATTTTGGGGAGAAATGTACAAATACAGAAACGAGTGCCCCGGTGTGATATGGGTGGCCCATGAAGGGAAGAATTTGCTTGGAAAACTAATGAAGGGTCGGGGCCCCATTGGTGAGTTTTTGTATGAGGTAGGTGAAATGAAGGTAGGTTCGCAGATGGGCAAACCGATTGTAGATGAAATGGAGGGTTCATGATACTGTGGTGGTGCAGGTAAAAAATAGAACCATAAAGAGATAATCTGGGAGTCCGTGTGGGAAAGCTAGAAAAATGAGGAGAAGAAGTATGTGGTTGATTCGCGACATGATAAAAGACTATCAGGACTCCCATCCCTAAAGGGTAATGAAGAACAACATGAGTGTCAAAAGTGCCAAAAGGTGCTATAAATGGGACAACTCATGTGGGTAAGAATGCTATCGGGTAACAGTACCAAAGATGCAAAATGGAGGTGTGGGTACGGCAGAGCCAGGAATGCGGATCCTAGAGGTAAACATCAGAGGGTGTGACTGGAAATGAAAGCACAATACAATGGGAAAGACTACATGCCAGTGCTGAGTATATACCTGAAGGGGTTGTGCCGATGGACGATGAGCAAGTACCTGCGCACATGAAAACCAAATACCCAAAGTGAACAATATCTGAAGAGAATCAAAGAGATGAGCATGTATTTCATAAATGTGACTATGTGCATGCATACCTGACCATGATATGAAAAAAAAGGCACCCCGGGTGCTCGGGATGAAAAGCGACCCAGGTACTGTTGTGATGTAGGTGACGGGATGCTCATCCCGTGGCTGAAGACGGTTTGAAAAATGGACGCCTTGGGCTCCCAGAATGATGAGTGGAAGTTTGGCAAAAGGCCTATATATAGTTGTAGGGCCCACATTGCCACCTCATTTGTACCTTCTACAACAGTGATTGGACGAGCAGTTTTCAGAGGATATTTGGAGATTTGGGGAGGACGAGGCATCCGATTGAGGATCTGTGAGTATCAGGTTAGTAGTCTGATCATCCTGCATAGAAATAGGTTTTCAATTGTTGGGCAGGGGATGTACGGAGGGTCATACAGGGGTATTTAGGGGGTTTGGGCCCCACATGCACAGGAGATTCGGTGATAGGCACACATGCATGTGCGCCTGTACACTGAATATACACGCATGGGGGCGCGACAGAGAAAATTTTAAGGCACGCCCGAAGGGCGCGCCTATGAGTTGAACAGGCGCGCACCAGTGTGCGGATATGGGTTTGACAGGCGCACACCTGTGCGCATATGTATGGTGAATAGGCGTGCGTAAGGGCGCGCCTGTGAAGCAAACAGGTGCGCACTGATGCGCACCTGTGTAGTGCACAGGCATGCATATATGCATGCCTGTGTAATGAACAGATGCGCATGTGTGCGCGCCTGTGGGTAACAAAACCCGCGCCTAGGAGGCAAGGGTGAAGTGTAAAAAATGAGTCTTTTTGATACTGTTGATGGTTGCATGAGCTGATACAGGGCTCTGTGTTGTCTGCAGGTGGACATTAGTGACGATGCCAGTGCGGTGGCGAGAGAGAGACTGGGCCCAACTATGAGATGACGTGGCCATTCGGATCCAGCCCGAATTTGTAGGTCAAATCGGCTTGGGAGCTGAACCATAAGTGGTTGGGAGGCTTACCATATTCATAAATGCACTGTTTAGCAGGTGCACGGATTTTTGCACTAACATCCACGCATCGTGTGCGTATGCACGCATTCTACGTTCATGTTCCGCGCATGTGCACGCGCGCCGAATGTCTGCAAAGCGCTCTTCAATTTTTCACTACTTTGTATAGTTTTTTCCCTTTTTTGAATGCTGTGAGATTAATTCAGGTCCATGAATGTCTTCATTACTGTTTGACGATGCTAAGTTCTTGTAACCATGTGCGGAAGAAATTTCAGTGATAACAGATTCCCCCTGATGGATGAGGTTAGGAGCATACGTATAGCCGAAATCCATCAATGTTTCTTCTACTGAGAATGTTGTTGTAATATAGAGCAATAGTGAGATCGTTTAGAGCGATCCGTTGGAGAAAAAAGGAACCGGTAGGACCCGACCTTCGATGAGGTGCGCAAAAATAGAAAACTGTGTACAAACGAGGTGGGCATGCCCCATGCTCGTGTTATGTAACTCTGAAAAAAAATAAAATAAAATAAAAAATAAAAATAAAAAATAAAATGACTGAAGTGTTGGTGTAGACAACTGCATCGCCCTCGGGGGTGGTGATGATAAAGGAAGAAGACAATTCTGCAAAGGAACATACTTTGAATAATAGGCAATGATCGCGGTAATGAGTATTGGCGATGATGCGGGTATTGATGGCCCTACCAAGTTCAGAGGTCTTCGGCAAATGATAGAAATAACTGCTATAGTCGCAAAGTAAGACCCACCATAACATGAGGAAGTGTTGGCGTCGAATGTTATGGGGGCCAACGATAGCAGGGAGCAATGGTTTTTCACCCTGTGTCGTCCGAGATCTCTCATTGAATGGAGAATGAGAATCAAGATATTGTCGCCCTTCCGGAAAATTGTGCTGATGTCGACAAAAGGGGAACGTGACTCCCAGAAGCAAAGGGCTTCGTGGAATCTACTGAGGTGAGGAAGTGGCAGAGGTACATGGACGAAGTCAAGAAGTGGGAAGACTCAAGACTGCCCTTGGTTGGAGGATGTATGAGATAAAGAGTGGCCGCAACCGTGTAACGAGGTCGAGTGTCAGGGGGACGACAAGACCGGTGATAAGTTGTGCCAGAGGCGGGACAAAGTGAACAAATTCAGAGGGTAGAGGTAAGTGACCTATGGGGTGTTCTGAAGATATGGACGATGCCGGAAAGGGTAGATGAGAAGTAATTCTCCAACCGAGGGTTACATGGGTTGCATGTGGCCAAAAGGAAGGAATAAAGTCGCCAAAGGTGACGACAAAAGAAAATGTAATGACTGGAAAGAAAGGCGTTTGTACAATAAATAACAAATAATTTTGGGGAGAAATGTACAAATACAGAAACGAGTGCCCCGGTGTGATATGGGTGGCCCATGAAGGGAAGAATTTGCTTGGAAAACTAATGAAGGGTGGGGGCCCCATTGGTGAGTTTTTATATGAGGTAGGTGAAATGAAGGTAGGTTCGCAGATGGGCAAACCGATTGTGGATGAAATGGAGGGTTCATGATACTGCGGTGGTGCAGGTAAAAAATAGAACCGTAAAGAGATAATCTGGGAGTCCATGTGGGAAATCTAGCAAAATGAGGAGAAGAAGTATGTGGTTGATTCGCGACATGATAAAAGACTGTCGGGACTCCCATCCCTAAAGGGTAATGAAGAACAACATGAGTGTCAAAAGTGCCAAAAGGTGCTATAAATGGGACAACTCATGTGGGTAAGAATGCTACCGGGTAACAGTACCAAAGATGCAAAATGGAGGTGTGGGTACGGTAGAGCCGGGAATGCGGATCCTAGAGGTAAACATCAGAGGGTGTGTCTGGAAATGAAAGCACAATACAATGGGAAAGACTACATGCCAGTGCTGAGTATATACCTGAAGGGGTTGTGTCGATGGACAATGAGCAAGTACCTGCGCACATGAAAACCAAATACCCAAAGTGAACAATATCTGAAGAGAATCAAAGATATGAGCATGTATTTGATAAATGTGACTATGTGCGTGTGTACCTGACCATGATATGAAAAAAAAGGCACCTCGGGTGCTCAGGATGAAAAGCGACCCAGGTACTGTTGTGATGTAGGTGACGGGATGCTCATCTCGTGGCTAAAGACGGTTTGAAAAATGGATGCCTTGGGCTCCTAGAATGGTGAGTGGAAGTTTGGCAAAAGGTTTATATATAGTTGTAGGGCCCACATTGCCACCTCATTTGTACCTGCTACAACAGTGATTGGATGAGCAGTTTTCAGAGGAGATTTGGAGATTCGGGGAGGACAAGGCATCCGATTGAGGATCTGTGAGTATCAGGTTAGTAGTCTGATCATCCTGCATAGAAATAGGTTTTCAATTGTTGGGCAGGGGCTGTACGGAGGGTCATACAGGGGTATTTAGGGGGTGTGGGCCCCACATGCGCAGGCGATTCGGTGTTAGGCACGCATGCATGCCCGCCTGTACACCGAATATACGCGCATGGGGGCGCGACAGAGAAAATTTTAAGGCACGCCCGAAGGGCGCGCCTATGAGTTGAACAGGCATGCACCAGTGTGCGGCTATGGGTTTGACAGGCGCACACCTGTGCGCATCTATATGGTGAACAGGCACGCGTAAGGGCACACCTGTGAAGAAAACAGGTGCGCACTGATGCGCACCTGTGTAGTGCATAGGCATGCATATATGCGCGCCTGTGTAATGAACAGATGCGCATGTGTGCGCGCCTGTGGGTAACAAAACCTGCGCCTAGGAGGCAAGGGTGAAGTGTAAAAAATGAGTCTTTTTGATACTGTTGATGGTTGCATGAGCTGATACAGGGCTCTGTGTTGTCTGCAGGTGGACGTTGGTGACGATGCCAGTGCGGTGGCGAGAGAGAGACTGGGCCCAACTACGAGATGACGTGGCCATTGAGGAGCCCGGTGTTCATGTGACTTTGGCAACCTGTGGGTTGCTAATGTTCTTTCAGTGCCCGTTGATACGGGCACATGAGTATTTATTATAGTTCCTGATCCAGATGTGGAGTTCGGAGCTGCACTGCTTCCTCGTGCGAAGAGAGCAGATCCCATTCACTGCGGTGGAGGATGTATATTTTTTGACTGGGCTCCCCTTTCGGGGAATGCCCCTACCGACGGAGCCGATGCTGCCTAGGACTACTTTGCTCGTCGATATAGGCCAAAGATACTGCTCAGGTCAGGACTTTATGTCTGGGACTGTGGTGAGTATAGCGGCGATAGAATCCCTGGCACATCGATATATAGCAGCGATGATTGTGCGGGTATATGGGTCACTGGCGACCCAACGGATTAGCGGTGGCCAGCTTCTGGTGCTGGAGAGAGTGTTGGCCGGCAAGCGGTTCGCTTGGGGGATGACGCTGCATGCGAGGATGGTGGCTCAGTTGGAAGCACTATCGGTCCACGGGTGGTGGGGAGTTTGCGTTTGGGTCCATCTTAGTGGCCTGGTTCTTAGAGAGGGTGTCGATGTTGCGCCCGAGGATTCTACTGGAGATGTCGGGGGCGCGAGAGTCGCGCTTGAGGCGGTGGTCGATAGTTTTTCTTCGTCATGGTGGTGGCGAAGGTGGCCACTTCTTTTCAACAGAGGTGGCCCAGGTATGGAGGTAGATGCCGCAGGTGATACTTCGGTACCCCTATGCTGGGGTGGACTTTCGGGGTGACCCGGACATGGTGCTACCTCCAGGGGAGGTTTTTGACCATCGAGGTATGTTTTAGTATGGGTGTGCATGTTTTTGGTTTATGTTTTTTTTGGAGATATCAGTCCATATGTATATGATATAGATGTTAATACTATCTTTTTTTGTTGTTTTTTGCATGTTTAGATGTGGCACCTCGCGGGCACGAGGTGGAGATGCAGAGAGCGTCGACTCATCGAGAGCTGGAGAGACTACCACATGGAGAGAGACATCGGCGGGAGGATGCCGCCGGGCGACCAGCTGAGCCCGAGAGGGTAGCGAGGAGGCATCGGTTCGATGACCCTGGTGTGGGTCATCACACGCTCCTCCGGCGGTGACTGGAGTGGATTTTGATGACATACACCATCATCTGGAGACGGTTTTACAGGATGTGCCTGAGGGCATGTGGATGCACATCCAGGACGAGAGTTTCCTGGAGAAGTGTGTGGGGGTACTGCCACCATGGCAGTCTGTAGTGCTACGAGCAACAGTGTTGGCTGCTATGACGAGTGGACGCTTGCCACCGGGGTAGGAGGGTCCTATGGGTGGACCACCACCGCCTGGGGTAGGGGGTGGTGGGCCGCCACCGCCTGAGGGAGGAGCAAGTGGTGGCGCGATAGAGGCACCATGGGTGGTGCATGATGTATATCTGGTTGTTTTTGTTGTATATGGTGAGCCCATGTTTTATACCGAGGTGTTGCATTGGCCTGCGGATACATGTATTTTTGTATGTAAACATTCGGATGGCCTGATGGGCCTTTATATATATACATGAGTATACATATTTTGAGATTCATCTGGTGTCTACATGTGTTTTTTGATGATGAGTTTGATGATGTCTATTCTATATATATGCTGTGACAAATTTTCGTGATATGTTTATGTATGTGTAGCTTGATGTGATATATGCCAATCTAACACCATGTTATCTATGTGATCTATTATTTGATTCAATTGTATTGGAATATGTGTAAGTGTAATGGAATCGAAATGTCGAGATAACAACCTAACTTGCAAGTATTTGTGAAAGAGGCACGGATCACGTACACGATACACATTGTTGAGCTGGAGGATGGCTAGTTGAGAGTCGAGGAAGATGCTAAGGTGAAGAATATGATGATGATGGGCGTCGGCTAGGAGGTTGATGACCGCAGTGTATTCATCTTGGTTTTTGGTTGCTGGCCCCAAACATATCTCGCTTGAATGTAGCATTTCATGTGAGGGGGTGTAGAGAGCCCAAGCAGCCGAAGCGAGTTTTTGTGTCCAACAGCTGGTGCCATCGGTGTAACCAATGTGGTAGGCTGGTGGAGGAAGCATCTGTCAATAGCACAAGGGATAGTTTAGACGTGAGGGAAGGAGAAAAAAGATTAAAAACACTAAAAAAGAAGAAATAACCTAAAGTAGAATGACTACTTTTAAACATAAAATTTCTTGAGATACAACCCGTTGACGGGTTCTTTGAGAGAGAGGCCTTCGGGAGAGGCCAAGATGTATGCGCCTTTGGTGAGTCAATGTTGGATGATGTAAGGGCCATGCCAAAGTGATTCGAATTTTCCATGGCCGAAGGTATCATGAGCGATATCGTAAGCCAAGACAAGGTCGCCTTCGCGGAATGATCGAAGGTTGACATGGCGATCAAAGGTAGCCTTGGATCATTTTTTAGCTGCCTCATTGTTCTGTAAGGAAGATCGAGGATCTTCATCCAGAGACTCCAAGTTCAGCAAGCACTGCTCTATTGGAGCAGTGTCAGGTAATAGCTCAATTGCGGTGCGTAAGGTGGGAATTTCGCACTCGATGGGAAGAGTTGCCTCGACCCCATGGACTAAATGGAATGGTGTGAAACCAGTAGCGGTTTTCACTACCGTTCGATAAGCCCATAGCGTAGAAAATAACATATAATGCCAATTGGTTTTATGTTTATTGACCGTGCACTGTAACATGGTCTTGAGGACTTTGTTAACTGCCTCGACCTGTCCATTTGACGGAGGGTAATATGGTGAGGCAAAATCGTGAGAGAATCCTAACCAAGATGAGAGTTCAATGAAGAAATCATTCTAGAAGTGTTTCCCATGGTCGGAAATGAGTTGGAGGGGTACTCCAAAACGGGATATGACGTGGTTAAAGAAAAAACGCGCTGCAGTGTCAGTGGTGTTGTTGAAATTGGGCATAGATTTGGCCCGTTTGGTGAAGTAATCAACGGCGAAAAAAATGTATTTGTGACCATTGTTGGAGGGGGGATTACAAGTCATAAAGTAGATGCCCCATTTACAAAAAGGGCCGACAGTAATGACAGGGTGAAGAAGAGCGGGGGGAGCTCGGGCTTTGTTGGCATAGAGATGACATTGCTCACATCATTTCACGGCATGAATGCAATCATGAAACAAGGTAGGCCAAAAGTACCCAGCTCAGATAATATTTTGAGCAGTGGATATGCCCGAAAGATGTCCCCCACATGCACCACTGTGGCAGTCGTTTAAGACTCTGTCGGCCTCGTCAATAGTCAGGCACCGATGAAGAATGGTGTCGACGCCCCGCCGGTATAGGATGTCTCCGATGAGGAGGTAGCGGGGGGCCTGATGGCGAATACGTCGACGATCATCTCGTGAAAGGTGGTTACCGAACTATTGAGTTCGGAGGTAGACGAGGAGGTCGTTGTACCAAGGATCATCCAAAGTGATGTAAAAGAGATGTTCATCAGGAAAGTCGGTGTTGACGGGGGCACTGGTGGTGTCAGAGGGGAGGGTTGTGACAAGCTCGGTGAGAACGAGGGCATTCTTACTCTTAGGTGTTGAGAACTTGAGGTCGTACTCCTAAAGGATAACGATCCATCGAGAGATTTTTTCGTTAACTTGTCGACGGCTAAGCAAGTATTGCATAGGGTTAGAATCTTCGACGACCTTTGTGGTGCGAAGAAGAATGTAATGGCGCAATTTCTGGACTGCGAGGACATCTGCAAGAGCAAGTTTCTCTTCGTGTTTATACTTCAAGGGTGGTCCTGAGAGGTTCTTACTAACGTAATAAATGACGTGTTCAAGATTGTCATCTCCGAGTTGGACAAGGACATCGACTACTGATACAGCTAATGCTGATACGTAGAGGATGTAGTCGTGATTATAGTCATGTGCACTAATTAAAGGTGCATTTGAAAGTGCTTCTTTAAGATCATCAAATGACTGTTGGGCATGGTCATCCCAGTGAAAAGGGATGTCGTGACGTAGTAAACGAAGGAAACCATGTGCACGTATGGCGTAATCCGGGACAAAGCGTTGAAGAAAGTTAGCTTTTCCCTGAAGACTCTGAAGTTTCTGTAAATTCCAGGGAGGGGGAATTTCGGTGATAGCTTGGACTTTGAGGGGGTCCACAGTAATACCGCTTTGGGAAACAATAAAGTCGAGGAGGCGCCCTATGGTGACACAGGACACACACTTGAGAGGGTTCAGGCAGATGTTGTATTGACGACACTGCTGGAAGATGATTCGTAAATCATCGAGATGCTGGGTACGCTTCTTGGATTGAGTTGTGAGGTCGTCCAGATAGGCGAGGATGATTTTAACCAGATCGTGGAATATGTATGTCATCGCCCGCTGGAAAGTTGCGCTGGCATTCTTTAATCCGAAAGGCATGACACAATATGAAAAGGTACCCCACAGGGTAATGAATGCGGTTTTATACTGATCGACTGGGTGGATTTGTATTTGGTTATATCCAGAGAATCCGTCCATAAAGGAGAGAGCCTCGTGGCTGACGCAGTCGTCGATAGTTTGATCGATGAAAGGCATTGGAAAGTTGTCTTTGGGACATGCGTTATTGAGATCGTGAAAGTCTGTGCAAAAGAGGATAGTGCCCTATTTTTTGTCAACGGGTACAGGGTTGGAAACCCATGAAGTGTAAGCGATGGGGTAAATAAACCCGACAGCGCGTAATTTGTCAATTTCGGCTTTGATGGCCGTAGCTTTGGATCAGTGTAGCGGTCGCTGTTTCTGGCGAACTGGTGTGATGTCGGGCCAGGTGTCGATGCGATGTTCGAAAATAGAGGGATCGAGGCCCGAAATTTCCGTGTATGACCAAGAAAAAATATACCTATATTCCTGGAAGAGGGCTTTATACGTGGCGATTTCCTGAGGAGTGCAAGCATCTCCAATGGTGATTTCTTCGATGATGCCATGTTTAATGGAAATGTCGATTTTGATGGTGGGGGAAATGTTGGCCATGTTACCTTCTTCAAAGGCATCATGGGAAGGAATGGGATTGTTGAACCAATCAATAGGCCCTGATGGGATAAAATCCTTGGTTTCAATTGTATAAATGGGGTTTTGGTTAGGAGGCATGGGGGCTTCCTATGGAGAGAAGAGTACACGGTGATGTAGCGCATCCCGGGGATAGTCAGGGTGATTTAACTCTTCGAGTATTTCCTCGTCGCATTGGAAATGCCGGGAATACAAGGGGTCGTGAGGAGTGATCTCGGTGACCGTGGTTGGGTGGTTTCCCCCTGGTGAGGAAACAGAGGGAACACGGTTAGGAGATGGTGCGGGTTCACTTGTCATAAACCATATATTGAAGTACTGAGGGGTACCCATGGTGGTTGGGTGGAGAGTGTCCGTAGGGGAATGAGAAGGAGAGTTGGGGGGGTTGCAGGGTAAATCCTCATAGACGTCATTGAAGAACCATGGAGGTGTTGGGATTGCCTCGGGCTCGGGAGAAATGACCTGAAGATCCTCTAGTGACGAGGTAATGTCAATTACCGCCTCTGTGGGTCGGTGATGCAGGGTCAATGGACGTTGCCTATGCTCAAGGATCATAGGAAACTGGTATGTAAAATGAGCTAATGAATCACAAAGAGAACAAGGGCATCTCATACGTTCATTGAATGAAGTGGTGACATAACGGATGTCAGTGATATGTGTTGATGAGGACATAGCAGGACTGGGGTTTTTCTGGAAGTTCTGGCGTACAGCCGCTAATGTCTGTCAAAAGCGTGGAAGTGATGGGCAATGATGGGTGTAATGGCCATACTCTGAACATATAGCACAAGCATATTTGGTCATCAACCCTTTACTACTGGAAGGGTGGGTAATAGTGGTGGGACTAGCAGTAGTGGCGGGCGTTGTGGGAGTTTGATTTGGGGGGATCAAATTCCGTAATTCAGGTAGTGATGGACAATTGTTGGTTTGGTGGCCCTCTTTCTCACATAGTGCGCAAGGTGGTGGGATGCATGGAGGAAGTGGAGCGATGGGCTCTTTCTTCTTTCTCCTGCCCCCAGCTGTAGCTGAGAGGTTAGTGAGTGGGGGGGGTGGTGGGGAAACTGGTATGTAAAATGAGCTAATGAATCACAGAGAAAACAAGGGCATCTCATACGTTCATTGACTGAAGTGGTGACATAGCGGATGTCAGTGATATGTGTTGATGAGGACATAGCAGGACTGGGGTTTTTCTGGAAGTTCTGGCGTACAGCCGCTAATGTCTGTCGAAAGCGTGGAAGTGCTGGGCAATGATGGGTGTAATGGCCATACTATGAACATATAGCACAAGCATATTTGGTCATCAACCCTTTACTATTGGAAGGGTCGGTAATAGTGGTGGGACTAGCAGTAGTGGCGGGCGTTGTGGGATTTTGATTGGGGGGGATCAAATTCCGTAATTCAGGTAGTGATGGACAATTGTTGGTTTGGTGGCCCTCTTTCTCNCAAGGTGGTGGGATGCGTGGAGGAAGTGGAGCGGTGGACTCTTTCTTCTTACTCCTGCCCCCAGCTGCAGCTGAGAGGTTAGTGAGTGGGGGGGTGGTGGGGGTAAGGACGGGAATCGTCATGGGGAGGCCTTCCTGTGGGGGAAGGGATGGTCGAGGGACCATCTCAAGTGGGTGTAAATACCACACTGGGATTGCTAACACCATATTGGGTAGTGTGAGCATTGCGGATACATGAAAAGCTTCTATACCTGGTGCAGGGTAAAAGAAGGGAATTTGAGTGAGGGGTTGGGGAACTGTCTCCCAAACGGGATTATGCCCCTGAGGGGATGTGGATTCGTGGACTGTTGGGGTCGACGAGTGCGCAGGAGGCTCCAGCGGGAGTGTTTATGTGACTAGTGGGACGTCAGGAATGACTGAAGCCTCCTGATGAGGAAGAGCATCCTCTGTGTGAGTTCCGTTAGATGAGATGATGCATACTTGACTAGTAGGATGAAGGAGTGGTGGTGCTCCATGGTACGTTCCTAACAAGGATGGATCTTTAAAAATCCCAGGACCCATCTCGACGAGTGGATATGCGTCTTGGTTTGTGTGGATGAGGGGAAGAATGTTATCGAGGTTAGCAGATGGGTTAGGCTCATAATGTGAGACTTGTTCGATGGTCACGATCTTCCCATTGTGGGGGAACACCATTGTCCGAAAGACAGAAGATGCCATTGCCTTCATAGCGTACATGTAGCTACGACCGAACATGATGTTATAATCGAGTGGGGCATCGATAACTTCGATGTCAATGAGAATAGTCTTTCCCCCGAGTTCAACGGGGACATTTTGAAAGAGCCCTTCAGGAGAGGATGGTCGTCCGTCATAAGCTCGTAATGTGATGGCAGAGGGTATGAGTTCTGGGGAACCAAGTTTTTTCCATACTATTTTGGACATAATGCATGTAGATGCACCTTCATCGATGATACATCGATGAACTGTGATGTTCCGTATTTTCACTGGTATTTGAAAAGCGATCAAGGCGGGAAGACGAGGTTCTCCTCTATCAAGATCAAAGGTGATGAGTCGGGTATCTACAAGGTCGACTGCCCCCAAGGTGGAAAGTAGTGATTTTTTCTATGTAGGACAAGTCTGGAGGACTTCCAAGACTGACATGGCAGCCGAGGATTGCACTAAGTCATCTACCAAGCTATATTTATGAGCTTCCCTAGCCTGTGGGTTGTGGACATTCCTGCGTAAGGGGATGCGAGGGATGCGTAGTGGTGGTTCGGAGGAAGGGTGAGGGATCACCAACGGGGGTCCATTTAGTGTAGGGTTTGTCTCTGGAGAGATGGGAGTAGACTCAGTGGGTGCATGATACTGATGATTAAGCGTTTGCAGAAGGATTTCTTCCTCACTGGTGAGGAGAATTGTACGCTCTGTTGGATTGTTGGGGTTGAGGTATTGTCCCCCTTGAGGTGGGGGATGTTGTGTGTCCTGCTAGGTGTTTATCACACCTTGATGTGGAATAGGATTTTGCAGCACGGCGGGAGGGGGTTGTTGCACGTATTGTTGTGGTGTATGCTGAGGGGCAGGTTGTGCAGGAGAATGGGGAAGACTACCTGAGTCTTTCAATCATTTGAAATCAACGATCTGGGGGAAATGGTGAGTGTAATGACCGAACTCACCACAAAGGGCACAAGGGAATATGGTTTTAAGATTATTTCTCCCTTGGCGTTTGTTATTATTTCCCCCTTGGGGGTTTTGGTTCCCTTGGTTTTGGTTGCCCCCAGTGGGTTGGTGTTGTGGGGGTTGATTCCCGCCTTGACCTGAGTTGTTGTTATTCCTGTTCCATCCTTTATTCTTGGTATTGTTCGATGGGTGATTTGGGTTGGCTGTATTCAACTGTTCAAAACTTTGGTATTGTTGAGTAGCAGAAGGTTGAACAAAATTTACCCCCGAATGTGGATGTGGGGGAGCCATGGGTTGTGGAGGACCAGGAAATGGGAAGTATGGATTTTGTGATGGTACCGATCCATAAGGTACATAGGAAGGCATAGTTCTTTCACTAGTGCTATAAGCTGATGTTGAGGGAGTACCACTGTTTGTGGGAATAGGTGGATGTATGGGAGGTGTCAGCGGTGGTCCACTGATGGGTGGAGGTATAGCAACAGGATATGGTTGTTGATAAGGAGGTGGGGGGTAATAAGGAGTTCCCCCATATGTTGGCGGGTATTGAGGTGTTCCATACATCGATGGTGGTTGGGGTTGCGGACCATGGTGTGTGGTGGCACTGATTAGTCCATCCGCTGAGTGAGACATCCTAGGTTTGTCTTGGCCAAATGGCACAGGTTTTGGAAGATTAGGAAGTACCGTGTATAAGTACCCTGACTGTGCATAAATGAGGTCATACTGTTGGGCCTTACTAATGGATTCCTCTTCGGATTGAGGGAAGGTGGAAGCTACATCCTTTCCAAGGAGAGAGACAAGTGATCTAAGAAACTAGTCGAGACACTGTTGCTTGGTGGTTTCCGCTTTGCACAAACTACATCGCCTACGCCACTCGTGAATGTGGTCAGTGATGTGTGTGGCTAAGGTTTGTTTGGAGTTAGAAAGTAGTTCTATACCATTGTCGTGGCAGATGGGTAATTGGAAGAAGGTC
Source organism: Picea engelmannii (assembly GCA_009831015.1). Classification (NCBI taxonomy): domain Eukaryota; kingdom Viridiplantae; phylum Streptophyta; class Pinopsida; order Pinales; family Pinaceae; genus Picea; species Picea engelmannii. Next base: position 618,816 of record ML800326.1, read on the forward strand.
AAGAATGCTTTGGCCAATGACTCAAAGGTCACGTGGGACCCTGATTTTTCTTCGACATACCATTTAGCCGATGGGCCAGTGAGTTTGCGTTGAAATAATCGCAGTCTGATGGAATCATCCATAATGCTATTGGAAGAGCACCAAATATGAAAGGTCATGACATGATTGGCAAGGTCATCCCCTACCTTTCCTTCAAACTTTGGTATGTCTGAAGGGAGTTTGGTTGGCATTGCAGGCCATGTGGGATCATGCAATATAGTATCATTGGTAAGTTTGGTGAGATCCGGTATGTTGAGAGAGGCCAAATATGGCATCTGTAGTGGGGGGGGAGGGTTAGCTCTGGCCATAGTGTGTTGTGAACCTGACCCTTGATGGGGACTAGGTGGGTTGGTGCTCCCTCTTTGAGAGGAAGTGGGTCCCCCGCTTCCGTGTAAAGGAGAGCGAGTGAATGGATGACCTTGGGAAGTAGACCCAAGTAATGTAGAACCAAGCAAAGTTGATCCTAATATAGTAGCACTCACAGGAGTGTTTGAAGGAGGTGTCGATGAGTGGGCACGACCAGATACTCCCCCTAATATAGGAGGGAGGTTGAGAAAGCATCATGAACGACGGGGGTTCTGTGGTTCCCCTATGATGTCAGACTTAGCTGTGTGAATATGTGAAAAAAGTGGTGAGAGAAATACAGAAACAAGAGCCTTTGCGTTGAATGTGTACACAATATATATATCCAAATCAAACTGTAATCAGATGTGCATCATACATAAAATGAGAAAGAAGCATATATGTGGGTAAATGGGTTTTGTCCACATGGGGGAATCAAAAGAAAGAAAATTCTCGTGTCCTAGAAGACGTAACGTCCTTCCTCTCAAATAGCACTGGACCTTCCAATAGTACTCAATAGTGGGGTCTGAAGTCACCAGAAGAGAAACTAGTGAAGGATGAAATAATTGGTTATAATGGGGGGTAAAGGGGGCATATCCTGAAAGAACTGGTGATATTTCCCAATAGCCACACAAAATCCAATCAAGGTGCAATTGCAACCCACAATTTCCACCTGGGTAGATGTCCTAAAGTTGGTCACTAGGTACCTCGGTCAAAGTGCGACATTTAGATTTTTGGCCTAAGAAATGGGTCACGGGCTGGATCCCGTCCAAGAGCTGGGTGCCTCAAGGGGGGACGCACAGAACAACCGGACCTCGGCCTTCAACCCTTCACGGGTATCTCCCTGCCTTATGGTGATTGGAACACTTGACTTGGAGGATTTTAAGTTCCCTATTTGACAACCTCTATGTTTTGACAAT
>ML800326.1:627689-679025 GCA_009831015.1 Picea engelmannii
TTTCCTTACTACAACACTAAGTGCTTTTGGAATTGAGCATATATAGTGCGCAGCTATCTTTGAAACAAAAGACTTCCCTGGGTTGATAATTTATGTTTCACTTGGTTGTTTGAAATTAATTAAACAATTATAGTGACCAACACCTAGGAGAGAATCTAGAAGGTTCATGATTGAATTTTATCTTTTTCCATCTATAAGACTCTAGGCTTTCATCCCCTTCTTCCCATGAAATGATGGACATTCCCTTCTTTGGTCAGTAAACCTGAAAATCCCAAAAGGTAAGGAGATGAGGGTATGAAGCATGGAAAGTGACAAGTATGGTCGGGAATGACACGATGAATCGTCAAGAGGACCTACCAATAGAAAACATATCCTTAAGGGTGACCTGCTTACTAGGATGGAACGTCAACCACCAAAGTGAAATAGGGAAAAGAGCATAATGTCCAAGAAAACGGTACATAACCAAAATAAGTTATAGATGGAAAAAACTAAAATTCCTCAAATATTGAAATGAAACTCAACATAATACCTAACTTGTACCTCATGGATAAATACCCAATGTCTTCTGGTAGCTAGATGATGTGGTGGATATTGTCATGATGAACTTGGGGTTGTGATGGCGAGGTGGAACTTTGTCTTTGAAAGTGGACACTACTAGTCAAAATGTATCTCGACACTCCATGTCTACAACTTGAGGGCCTCACCACATCATCTCTTTACTTATCCCTAGGCGTTGGGGATAAAATATGGATCCTACTTGGGGACTTGTACTCATCATAGACTGCATGATAACCACAACATCTCCTATTGGACATGTGCCTACAATTAAAAATAAAACTATAAAATCCAGGGTCATTATATCACCCTTCATCAAAACCAAAGATGACGACTAATATAGAAAATAATTTTTTTGCATTTTTTATAATCTAATCTAAACATGAAATAAATATGCAAGTGGATCAAAATGAAATATGAAATGCAACTAAAATATCATGAGAAACCAATATGAAAATGAAGGAAATGAAAACGACCTACCTACTTAACTTGAGCCCTAGGGCCCTAAAGATTAGGTCCTAGAGTTGTGTAACTAGTGAAACTAGTTGATCATATCATCAAGGTATCTCCCTCTATGATTAATCATGTAATACAAAAAATATAAGTCAAACACATGATTATCATGAGCATAAATATTCATATAATAAATCATTAAATGAAACTCATGGATATGGGTGGGAGGGAGGAAATCATGCTAGAAACAACATCAACAAGCCTGATCGATCCATCTTTGAATGGGACTATCGTATGTAGATGATGGCTCATCTATAAGATGGAAATTTACCATCTCCTTTTCTTCATGTGTAGAAAGAACAAAATTCATGGTGGCTTCAAGTGGATCTTCAACATGATGTGTTTCATGCAAGTCTTCTTCATCACTGAAACCATATTTTTCTACGATCGTGGCACATAAGGAATTTAATCTATGAGATGTCTCATCAAGATCAAGCATCAACAAATCAATAGGGTTTTATTCATCAATCTCGTCACCCACAATGAATTTTTCTTCATTTTCTCTTGAAGTGTCATTGCTTCCTGAATGTTGAGAGGAGGTAAGGTATCCCAAGAAGAAATAATGATTTTCCAAACAAGAGGAAATGGGGCAAGGCACAACCTCCAGTCTAGAGAAACATTCTTCTACAGAACCTATAAAATGTCTCTTTTTTATCTGCAAATCCTTTCTAAAAGTCTCAATATGAAAATACTTATGTTTGGTAGCATGAGCCTTTGAATGTTCTAGAATGACCACATACTAGAATCTATAAATATCTGAGCACAATGGTGGTTGGTAAAATTCATAGAGCAAGCCCAAATCACTGAAAGGATACTCATCACAACTCTCAAGGGATAGATGAGCATATTGTAACAAGTTATCTTCAAATAAGTCTATAATTGTATCATCATTAGGTTGTCAAACATCTGAATCATGTACATATGAATATGGTCCTCTAAATATGAAAAATCAAACCCTTTTTCTTGAGATCTACCTTCAATGTCATAAATGGGATCTATATCAATGATAAAGAAACCCATATCCAATCTACATCTCTCTACCTATATTAAATCCTCAATGTGTAGATCGTCCATGTCAGATAGGCCTTTCAAAAAATAATTTTAATCATTGGGACTAATCACTTCTCCATCTTCATGTGCAGGAGGAAAACAAGGTTGAACGACTTCATCTTCGTCAAGCAGGAATACAGATACCAGTGTCTCCTTTTTCTCATCTGGATGTTGCACTTCATCATGGTTTTCTTCGTCTTGGAAAATTTATTCATGGATATGCTCTTCAACAAAGTCTTCTTCATATTAAATAGTGATGCAGGAGCATCTACATAAGAATTAAAAGGAGGTCAGGTTATAGGAAATCACATCAACCAGTGCATGCATGAAACTGATTTGCACTATACAAAGTAGAGCGCACCTTTTTGAATTTGAAATTTTATGAAAATAAATGTAATTAATGATTGGAGGTTGAGGCCATCCCCAACGATCCTCTCAGATTAGTATCACTTTAATGTAAAATTTGTATTGTACAAAGGCTGTGCATCAGCCCTTATCTTTTTTTTGTAAGTTCTATTAACTTCTTAGTCCTTAGTAGGTGGATTCATAAATCCTGATAGAATATAATTAAGTTGTTGGGAGGAAATGCTTGATCAATCACCTCATGTATATATGCTTTTATATTATGCCCAAAAGAAGGTTGTTTCTCATTTTGTAATAATTGTTATTAAGAGAGAGAGAGTTGTTGTTTTTGAGATCCATAGAGTGTTGTATAGTTTGTTGAAGGAGCAGTGGAGGACTTCATGTATCTATGTATATTATCACTTGAATGAATAGAACATAGAAGCTTTGATACAAATGTTTGGTTTTGTTGCTATTGTGTTTATTTGAATGAATGTTAGGCTTTCTGTTCATTTAAATTCTCTATTTATACTTGTTCTTGTGCTTATGAATGCATTGTGTGATTAGATACGCGAATTTGTAGAGTTAGAATAAGTTTCAATTGTTTCTCTTCTGAGAGCTCGCTCAAGGAGTGCATTGACAGAGTTAAGTTTAACTTAGAGAAGCTCAGGATATATAACATTGAATCTTTGATAGCAGTAGTGTAGAGGAAGAAGAGATCCACGCAAGGAGTGTGCAGGCCGAGATTTCTCAGACTCTTTGTGAAGGGGAGAAAATTCAAGTGTTGCATATTTCCAAGGTCGCAAGGTGTGTGCCCAAGGTTTTAAAACCTTGGAGAACCAATCTCATGAGAGATAGCAATATGAGCCTTTGAGGAGAAAATACTTAGAATTTTTTCTAATTCTGAATGTTTAAAAGTTTGAAGGGAGCATTCCAAAAGGGAAGACATAGGTCTCATATACCTCGGAAAGTTAAGCTCAGGAGGGCCAGTGACAATAATCCCTTAAAGGGAATATTTTGAAGAACCTACAATGGATATTTAGTGAGAGATCACTGAAAGAGTTGATGACCATCAGATTGGGGAAAGTTGCACATGAGATAGGTGTGGAGGAGTTCAAGCCCCAAGGGTTCGAATCAATTTCAACCATCGGATCTTGCGTGGACACACATCATGCAATCCCACACTTCGACATTAGAACACTTTGGAGGGACCAAGGTAGAGGGGTGAATTCCTAAGAATCCTATAGGCCTAAGGTCTTGAATTCCATCTAGATCGTCGATTTAGGCAACAGGTGTCATCTGGGTGAAGGATTCGGCAAGAAAATCCTTTAGCACTGGGTAATCAGGATCGCCCGATCACCAGGACACATGGAGAAATATCGTGAGCTCGGGGTATATCACTTTGGGATTTTGGAAGAAAGGGTTGGGTTCCAGAGGTTCTGAATCCCAAAGGATTAACACCTTTTGGGTTAATCCTTGGGTGATAGCCCAAGGTCGTATTAGGGAAAGTGTCTTAGCAGAGGGAGCTAGCATCATTCATTTAATTTTTATTTTTTTTAAGGAAGAAGTGCCCACAGGTTTCAAAGAACCCACAGAGAGAGCTAATAGGGGTTTGTCTAAGACTAAATTGGGACTCAACATAATCCCTATGAGCCAATCTGACTTAGAGTTGATCGATCATTGACTGGGAGGTTGTGCAGACCTTGGGAGAGGTAGGCGATTTGCGTTAAGTGGTATCGAAGCCATAATTTAAGTTCTATGTGAATACATCTTAGCTCCATGCCGCCAATAAGACGTAGGGACAAACATGTAGCGAATCCATCAATGGAGGAGGAAATGAGGAGACTCCATGCAAGGCTAGATTCCATGGAAACTGCATAGAGGAGAGCAACAGATGTAGGTGACATTAGTGAGGCTAGTAGTGAATAAATGGAGGTTGAAGGAGATGCAAAATAAGATGCTGCATAAGAATTCTTGTTGAGGGTTGTTGTAAAAATGGGAATGAGAGAAAAAATGGAAATCCCAATGTATGAAGGCAATTTGGATGTGGAAGAGTTTCTATACTCGATAATAGAAATGGACAAATACTTTGATTATGAGGAGTTCGATGATGATAATAAAGTAAGGCATGATTTCATAAGGATAAAAGGACATGCAACACTCTGGTGGGATGAAATGTAGGATGACAAGAGAAGAAAAGGAAAACAAAAAATTAAAATCTGGGACAGAATGGTAGCCAAACTAAAGGGTAAATTCATACCCAAAGACTATCAAATAAATTTGTTCATGAGACTACAAAACCTGAGAAATAAGGGTTTGACATTAAAAGAGTACACATAAGTGTTCTATCAATTAAAAATTAGAGCTAGACATCATGATAGTGATGAAGATAAGGTTTCCAAAAACATAAATGGAATGATATATGAAATCCAAGATGAAATCATCATGGTGACTATGAGGACAGTTTAAGATGCTTATCAGGATGCCCCTGAAAGTAGAAGAGAAATTGGCCAGAAAGAAAATCCAAAGAAGCAGATGAAGAATCCCAAGTAGGGGTAAGGGAATTGTCCATGGCAAGGCTCAGAATCCTAAAGATAAGAATAGAAATTTTCATAGTCATATAGAGAGAGGAGGAAGTTCCCAAGGGAGACAGTATGGTGGAAGGAATTATTTTCCTCGAGGAAGAGGAAGAGGCAGAGGAGGAGAGGTGAAATACTATGCATGTAGAAATATAGGACATATGTCTTGGGAGTGTCCAAAGAAAAAGAAGGATAAAAAATGAGGAGAGGCTCACATTTATGAATGACAGAAGAGGAATGTTGAGGCAAAATATGTTGAATATGGAAAATCCCTCATGATGAGGAAAATTCTCTTGAAATGAGAGAAGAAGGTGGAAGAAACAGTACATAGAAACAATCTGTTTAGGACTTATTTCAATACCAAGGATAGAGTTTGCAAGATTATTATAGATAGTGGAAGCAATGATAATCTAGTGTCCATAGAGATGGTGGAAAATTTGTATCTGGAGACTACTCCACATCCAAATATGTATAAAGTTTCATGGTTGCAAAAAGGACACCAGGTAATGGTAAGTAAACAATGCCAAGTTGAAATTAAAATAGGAGGATACACAGATGATATTTTATGTGATGTAATACCCATGGATGTCTATCATGTTTTGTTGGGAATACCATGGCAGTTTTACATAAATGTCATGCATGATGGGAGGAAGAATACTTACACAATAAACAAGAATGGTTGGACACACATGTTGTTGCCAATAGAGGACAAGAAGGGGCAGGAAGAATCCAACCCAATCATACTTCTCATGAGTGGGAAGGAGCTCTTGAATGAAGTCAAGAAGGAACATGACATGCAGCTTGTTGTAGTGAGAAATCCCAGAGTCATCCTTACAAGAACTACTATGGATGATATACCTGAAGAGATTCATGAGTTGCTGAAAAATGTTCCTGATATAGTGGTGGATGAGTTACCTTTCTCGTTGTCACCCATTAGGAGCATCGGTCATCACATTGATATTATTCCAGAGAAATATTTCCAAACAAAGAAGCATATAGATTGCCACCTCAAGAGAATGAAGAGGTCAAGAACCAAGTTCAAGATCTGTTAGAGAAAGGTTTAGTTAGAGAGAGATTAAGCCCATGTGCAATATCAACTGTATTGAGTCATAAAAAGGATGGAGGATGGATAATGTGTACATATTCCAGAGCCATAAACAAGATCACTATCGGGTACAGATTTCCTTTACCTAGGATGGATTATTTGATGGATTGCTTGAGTGGATATAGTTATTTTTCAAAGATAGATATGAAAAGTGGTTACCACCAAATAAGGATGAGGGAAGGATATGAATGGAAAACATCATTCAAGACAAATGAAGGGTTGTGTGAGTGGCTTGTTATGCCATTTGGATTAACAAATGCTCCAAGTACATTCATGAGGTTGATGAATGAAGTACTTAAAGACTTCATAGGTAAATTTTCCATTGTATATCTGGATGATATAATAGTATTCAGTAAAACTGAAGAAGAGAACTTGAGACACTTGACATTAGTGATGAGGAGGTTTCATCAAGAGAAGTTTCTGATAAATTTAAATAAGCCATATTTTATGAAGATAGAACTTATATATTTGGGTTTTTTGATCTCTTCAAGTGAGTTGAAGATGGATCCAGAAAAGGTGAGAGAAATCAAAGATTGGCCATATCCAAGGAACATATTTGAGGTAAGGAGTTTCCATGGATTAGTAAAATTCTATAGGAAATCCATTAGAAATTTCAAGGGTATGTGTGCACCAATATTAGAAACATTGAAGAAGAGACACAAATATTTTAAGTGGAAAGAAGAGGCTGAGAAAAGCTTCAGGATATTAAAGGATAAGATCATAGAACAACCAATTCTGGTTTTACCATATTTTGGAAATACTTTCTAGGTAAGGTGTGATGCTAGTGGAGGAGAATTTGGAGCTGTACTGAGTCAGGATAATAGATCTATTGTTGGAATATTGGTTGTTGTCATTGATGTCAACCCTAGTCATGGGTTTTGGACTGCAAGATTGATGAAGGTATTTAGACATGAAGGAAAATGCACATGTAGATACAAAACCCATGGATGGATAGTATACATCATGTTGTTTCCAGTGGTATGTGGCATGTCACGTGGATCCTCATGGTTGAGGAGAAATGAATTTTTGAATATGACAAAGTGAATTGAAGAAGGAAGTACATGTAGGCCCTGAAGATAATTAAAGAAAAGAATTACAAAATAAGAAATTGTCAGGTCAGCCCCAATGTTAAATGGAAGTGACATAAATGATATAAATAAATATCATTATACATTCATTTGATACACAAGTCTAATTTTAGAGGAAATCAAAAGTAAAGAAGGTCAAATTTCAAGGGAGGATGAAGTCTTTTGGTGATATGTTCTAAGGTATGCTATTTTTAGGTTATCTTACCATTTTTGCTATAATTTTTTTTCTAGAATGATTCATATGATTAAATTACTATGGTATTGAGAAGACATATCAAGGTACATGTGTTAAAAATTTAATCTCTTTATTCTCTATAATTATGGATATACACTATGTGGAAGATAGGGTTTGTGACCAGTCCTGAAGCTAGTCAATAAACATGTGTTCCAGGTAAAATAGTCATATATTATTCATAGAGAATCCAAATTATGTGGGACAAATTGAATTGGAAAGAGTAAGTATTGTAGTTTCTTGTGTGAGAGTTTCAAAATCTGATGTTAAATATTGAGCGCGGGGCATTCTGTACAAGTTCGGTCTCCTCAATAAACTAGAATTGAACAAGGTCTACCATTCTCTCTATAACTTCTTTTTGGGGAGGATTCAAGGAGTGAAACTTGGAGACGCTTCAAAGAATAAATTGAATAATATTATCTACAGGATCAGAGTATTCCAAAAATTGAATAATTGTAGAAATTGAAGAAGTCTCGGGAAGCATTATCAGGTTCTATGTGATGGTTGGTTGATGTTGATAATTTAATGTGAAATTTTATTATCTCTCGTATATTCTTGGGTGGAAGGAAGGGGAAATGATGTAGAGTTAAAATATCTCTTGATATTGGAAGTTGTAGCTACCTTTGGAAGTCATTACTTCCCTTGAACAATAACTATTGATTATTTCTCATATATTGTGCATGGTGTATTGTGGTGTATTGGTGTAACTCTTATACTATTGTTCATTTCTCATTGGATATAATTGAATGGTTTAAGTATAAGTTGAAAAAGGTTTTAAATTTTACTTGATACTGATTCACCCCCCTCTCAGTATCAACAATTGGTATCAGAGCGGGTTACCTTCAATACAGTTTAATCACTGGAAGGAAGATCCTAAGAAGAAATGGAAGACAAAATTCCAAACATGATTCCACCATTTGATGGAAGCAATTTTGAATACTGGAGTAATAGAATGGAAACTTACCTAAAATCTCTTTGGGTAGATTTTTGGTTCTCAGTTGCTTCAAGATACAATGCTTTGAAGAAACCAAAGACTGCAGCTCAGAAGGAAGCAAAAAGGAACAACAAATTGGCATTAGATAGCATCCTGGATGGATTGACAGATTCAGTGAAATCCAAGGTGCGATCATGTGCATCATCCAAAGATATTTGGGACAAGCTACAAGACCTTTATGTAAGGGAAGAAGCAACAGCAGAAGAAGAATAAGTTGAAGCAAATTACAACATCTCAGATTTCAAAGAAGAAAATAGAGGTCAGTTCTTTTGCTTTAATTGTGAAGGAGTAGGTCATGTTGAATTTGAATTTCCTCATACAAGGATTGAAATAAATGACACTGAAGAAGAAAATTCGAATGCAGAAGAAGAAAATCATGAAGAAAAAATTATTCAACAAGAAGATGAGAATCTTAAAAAATTGAGGCATGTTGAGATTGAAAATAGCAAGCTCAAAGACACGCAAAGAAAACTAAGAAGTGAATTGGGTAGCTGTGAAAATATAGTTGCAAGCTTGAAGAAACAATTAGAAGACTTTGAGAAACTAAGAGAAGAAACCATTTCCTTGAAAACTCTACTAGAAGAAGAAAGAATAATAGGAGAAGTAAGGAATGTCCAAATGATGAAGAAAGAAGCAAATTGTGAGAAACTTGAACAAGAAGTTGTCTCATTGAGGAAGAGCTTAAGAAACTCTCAAGTGACAAAATAATTAACACATCTTGGATGCATGGGTGAAACTTCATACAAAGAAGATGCAAATACCAACAAGAAGGTTGAATAAAGAACTACACAGACAGTTGATGAGAAGTGGAACATGATACCAGAAAGAAGGAATGATTACAAAAGAGATGAATATCCAAGAAGACCTCCTACCTTTAGGAATCAAAGAAGCCTCAATCAGTATGAAGGAAACTACAAAATAATAGATCATGAACCCAGATGGACTACATCACAAAGAATCCCACTTACTCCAAGGTATTAAAATTTCTTTCTTGGTCATTGTTATGCTTGCAAAAATTTTGGACATAAGGCAATTAATTGCAGAATCAATGAAAGGAACACATACGCAAGAAACATGAATGGTATAAATAGAAGATATGGAAATAATCATGGATTTGTCAACAGAAGTTATAATTCATTTTCCCCATTGATGGACAATAATATTGCATGCTACAAATGTAATTATCTTGGTCACAAAGCATGAGATTGTAGATATATGAATGAAGATGTCCCTATGCCAACCACAGTATGGAGAAGGAAAGAGATTCCAAACAATGAAGATTTTCGAATAACATTGACCGCTGAAGAATGTAAAGAAGAAGATGGATGGTACATAGATAGTGGATGTTCTTCACACATGACCGGGGATCAAGACAAATTCATCAGCTGGAAGAGAAAGGGTGGCAATGTTGCATTTGGAGATGAAACATCAGCCAAAATACTTGGAGAAGGTGTAGTAGAGCTTGGAAGAAAAAATGTAAAAGCAAAGAATGTCCTATTGGTTGAAGACTTGAAGCATAATCTACTCAGTGTTAGTAAAATGTGTGATCAAGGATACACTCTTACGTTTGACTCCCGAAGATGTAAAATCAGAGAAAATAACTTAGGAAGATTGGTTGCAACTGCAACAAGAAGACCAAGTAACATATATGATCTAAAACCACAAAAAATCTCCAAGGACGAAAGAGACCATAAAAATGAAGTGTTATTAAGTGCTATATGTTCAGGGGGAGAAACCCCAAAGAAGAGAGTTACCTTTTTCCATTAGAGTCAAGGGGAGTATCCCCACCCTTTGCCATTGATGTCAAAGGGGGAGAGAAATTGGGATCATGATGACAAGGGGAGCATAAGTGTTGCCATCAATGACGAAGGGGGAGATTGTTGGAAGATTGGTTGTTGTCATTGATGTCAATCCTAGTCATGGGTTTTGGACCGCAAGATTGATGAAGGTATTTGGACATGAAGGAAAATGCACATGTAGATACAAAATCCATGGATGGATAGTATACATCATGTTGTTTCCATTGGTATGTGGCATGTCACGTGGATCCTCATGGTTGAGGAGAAATGAATTTTTGAAGATGACAAAGTGAATTGAAGAAGGAAGTACATGTAGGCCCTAAAGATAATTAAAGAAGAGCATTACAAAATAAGAAATTGTCAGGTCGGCCCTAATGTTAAAAGGAAGTGACATAAATGGTATAAATAAATATTATTATACATTCATTTGATACACAAGTCAAATTTTAGAGGAAATCAGAAGTAAAGAAGGATGGATTTCAAGGGAGGATGAAGTCTTTTGGTGATGTGTTCTAAGGTATGTTATTTGCAGGTCATCTTACCTTTTTTGCTATAAATTTTTTTCTAGAATGATTCAGATGGTGAAATTGCTATGATATTGAGACGACATATCAAGGTACCTTTGGTAAACCGTTTATCTCTTTATTCGATATAATTATGGAGATACACTCTGTGGAAGATAGGGTTTGTGACCAGACCTGAAGCTAGTGAATAAACAAGTGTTCCGGGTAAAATAGTCATAACTTCTTCATAGAGAATACAAATGACGTGGGACAAATTGCATTGGAAATAGTATGGATTGTAGATTCTTGTATGCGATTTTCAGAATCTAATGTTAAATATTGATCACGGGGCATTCTGTACAAGTTTGGTCTCCTTAATAAACCAGAATTGAACAAGGTCTACCATTATCTCTATAACTTCTTTTTGGGGAGGATTCAAGGAGTGAAACTTGGAGAAGTTTCAGAGAATAAATTTAATAATATTATATACAGGATCAGATAATTCCAAGAATTGAATAATTTTAGAAATTGAAGAAGTCTCAGGAAGCATTATCAGGTTCTATGTGATGGTTGGTTGATGGTGATAATTTAATGTGAAGCTTTATTATCTCTCGTATATTCTTGGATGGAAGGAAGGGGAAAGGATGGAGAGTTAAACTATATCTTGATATTGGACGATTGTACATTCCTCTTGTAGGTTTATCCCTCCCTTTACATTTGGAAGTTGTAGCTACCTTTGGAAGACATTACTTCCCTTGAACAATAACTATTGATTATTTCTCATATATTGTGCATGGTGTATTGTGGTGTATTGGTGTAACTCTTATACTAGTATTCATTGCTCATTGGATATAATTGAATGGTTTAAGTATAAGTTGAAAAAGGTTTTGAATTGTACTTGATATTGATTCACCCCCCTCTCAGTATCAACACCTGTTGCATATTTCAATGAGAAGTTGAATGGCACCAAAAATAAGTACTCCACATATGATAAAGAGTTTTATGCAGTGATTCAAGCCTTGAATAAGTGGAGGCATTATATCATTCCCAAATAATTTGTGCTATACAGTGATAGTCAAGCTCTACAGTTCATAACCAAATAGAAGAAGTTGAATCAGAGGAATGAAAAGTGGGTAGATTTTATCCCTCGACCAAGTTTTGAGGAAACATTGGTCAGGTTTGACCACTTTTTGGACTTCGACAGGCTGGTCGAAGATGAAGTGCCCATGCGGAGATGAGATCATGGGATATCACTTGTTTTGTGGACCCAACAAGGGGTTCATTAAGTTTTTTGTATTAGGGTTTATGGGATGTCATCCCATGGGTTTACCCATGATTAGGCATTTTCGTAAGAGAATGTCAAACTATAAATAAGTAAAGATTGTAAGGTAGAAGTAACTTGGTAAGGAGAATTTAATTGGATAAGTGCAAGAGGTAAGTAGTTCCGAGTTTCTTTGTGCAATAGAACATGTATGTAAGGCTCTATGCTTGATAGAGGAGTTGGTTGTGTGCCTTGACCTGATTTTGGGAAGGTGGATCTAGTGCTTAGTGCGCAGATCACCTGTATAGTGCGAAGCTTGTCTCTGTGGCTTAGTTCACATGAGAAGACAAATGTAAGAGATAGAAGCTTAATATAGAAGAAGAAGCAGTTGGTGGACGTAACCCCACATAGGGGTGAACCACGTATATCATGTGTTGATGGTTTTCTTTGTGCTATGATGTTTATGATGTGAATCTGCTTAGTACATTGATTTTTATATATAATAGATAGATCTATGAATGCTTAGTGATTTACTTATGTTGAGTTTGTTAGATCTAACTAATGATGCTAAGTGTGATGTGTAATTTTTCATTGTTACTGTGTCAATCTATCCTTAGGGTTTGTTTTGCGATGTGAATAAAGTCGATAAGATAATGCATGTTATCTTCTAAGTACTTTGTGAAGTGTTATAATCATAGATCTGTGTCCCATATTGGTTACAAACACCTGAGTCCTGTAACCCCCCTACCTATACCTTGGGTGAGACTTTGCCTTCTTCGCAGGTGTTTCCCAAAGGGATGATAGTTAGGGTTTTGTTGGTGTGTTGTTGAAGCGTTGAGCCCTGGGTCTTCCCCTGTGCCAACAAATGGTTCTATTTTCGGGACCTGAAACTTTGATTGCTGGGAACTGAAGTAAATAAAAGATAATATTTGTATGTAGATCTGTTGTTGTAGTGCACAGTACTCTACTTGACTTGCGAAGCTTTGTTCTAAGAAATAAACTCGATCTAAAGAAGAAAGATAAGATATTTAAAGAGGTAAAGATTTGTGTTTTGATAGAGTAAGATAAGTAGACATTTTTGTTTCAAAAGTATGAACCTAGGTATGTTTGATAGATTCTATCCTAGTCTGAAATCTAGGGTACAGTTAGAATAAATAATTGATATGGATAACTTTGATAGAAACAGAGAAATATATGTTATTCCTATTCATAGAAAGAACTTTTGGACTCATAAGTGGATGCCGGAACCTGGAAAGAATTTTTGCAGATTGTAGGTTCAACACTGTGATCCTAGTGCATAGTATAGGAGAAGTTGGGGAAATTACAAGAGAAAGAGAGGATTGACACTATGCTATAACTGAATAAGATTAGGACACCTTGCTAAGGAATACCCTGGTATAGGTCCTATTTGTATTTGTTGCAAAATTATTGGTCATGAAGTTGAGGATTGTCCAAGGATGATTGCTAAAGTTGAACAAATGAACATGATTCAAGAGAATAAAAGCATGTTAGAGAATCAAAAAGGGAAAGAATCAGAGAAATTTCAGACTACACCAGTACAATTAAAAGAAGTAATGAATGATCACAGAGATGTCAGTTTACCAAAGATCATGAAAGAAAAATAGTGCATAGATACAAGAATAAGAGACTTTGACATAGACTGTGTCTTGGATGAGGAAACACAAGAGAATATTATGACATAAGGCACTTGGAAAGATTTTGGAAATACCACTATCATACCTTCATTAGGAAGGATTGGCTCGTTAAAAGGAAATATGATAAACCTATGTGGAAGAGTTACTAATGTACCTGTTATTATTCATGAAATATCAAATGAAAAGGAATTTAAAGTTATTAGGTTTATTGAGAACAGTGCCCCGTTCCCACTTTTGTTAGGAAAGAATTGGATTGAGAAGGATCATATTAGAAGGAAAATAGAGGAAGAAGCTACAATAAATAAAAAGAAAGAGCTAATGGATTTCATAGCTAGGAAAATAGATCAACTGATAGAAGAATGAGAAGTTAAGTCAAAGCAGGAAAAGAAAAGACAATTAATTGTCAAGGTTGAAAGAACGCAAGAAGGTTTGAAGGACCTATCCATGAAAGAAGAAATTATATCCACCCAGGAAGTGATAAAAGAAGGGATATTAACTTTGAACCCCTTGAAAGTAGATCAACACTGTGAAGTCACTACGATAGGAGAAACTAAGAATAAGAATGGGAAGAGAAATCTAGAAATAGTTAGAGAATCTCATATCCTAGGAAAGATGGAAAGCAAACTTAGTAAAAAGAAATACAAGTTAGAGAAGCTACAAAAAGTTACAGAGAAGACTTTGCGGGAGGCAGGCTTGCAAGCTCTGAACCTCGCCGGAATAGCAGAACCGCATAGAATGGGACTTCGCCCTGGCAAAGCTATATGATCGTTTGAGGTGCCCCGATCATTAGAATGACACTCTTAAATGGATAGGAAACAAATTTATGGATGGATAGACCATCTTTGGATTTTGATACCGCACCATAATAGAGGAATTCGCATTGATAGAAGCAGTTATGCCTGTTGGAAGAATCTGCTAAAATGCTTGCTTATTTAACCCATATGGCACTGCGTCGAGACCACTTTTTTCCACCCATGATTATTTAAGATAAAAAAGAAGTGATTGTGTGTGTTGAGATGTGTTATCATACCTCGCTGTCCATTTTTTTACCCCACTATCCATTCACCTACCCCGAACTATTTGTTAACAGTGAGAATGTCGACCGGGCGCAATGAGATAGAGAAATCCATTGAAGAGGTTCTAAAGAAGTTTATGGTTGATAAAGATATGTATGAAGGAGTATAGGCATCATCGACCAGGGGAATACAAGATTCCTCATCGATTGGACATCGTTCAAAACATGGCAACCCCGCAACCGAGAAGCGAAATAATCATCACGACAATCTGGATAACGTGAAGCAGATCCTGTCGATCTTACCTGATTATATCCTACCTTTGTCTATCACAGTTGTTGGCATAGGGGAAGACCCAAGGTTTAACTCTAACAGTGCACCAACAAGCCCTAACTACTATCCCTTTCAGCAACACCTGCGGAGTAGATGCAGTCTCACCCGATGTAGCAATAGGGGGTTGCAGGACACAGATGTCTACAACCAAAGGAAATGCAAAGTGATTCTAGGACAATAACACACAAAAATATAGTTATACTTTACCACACTTAATCCTAATTCACACAGTTATATCCCTGATCTAACACAACAACGCAACACAATATATCAGATAAAAAACAACACAACATCAATCACACAGAAAAACAAGATATACGTGGTTCACCCTCTCCCTAGGGATATGTCCACAGAAATGTGTTTCTTGATATATTATGTGAAATCATACAGTTATATATGTGCACTTAGCTACATATTTATCTCTCTCTTCCTCTCTTTTTTCCTTCCCTCCTTGCGCACCTAGATGCAGGGTTAATCCTTTCACCTAGATGAATATCGTACAATACAAACTCAATATCATCCTCAACAAGAACACTCAACAATGAAAAACCACAATCATAGTGTCAATGGACCAACTATTGATCAACCCTCTCGACTCTCATAGACCTTTATTTATACATTACATGGAAAACGTCTAGGTGTTTAAACCCTAGATCCAAAACCCTAGGTCCAAAACCTTAGTTCAACTTGACCCATGCTTTCAGGGCTTCGTCAGCCTGTCTTTCCTTCTTTCCCGTGAGGTGCTCCAAAGAACTTGTTGATTTCCTCTTATTCTTATTGAGTTGTTCATGATGTATATTTCTTACTGCTTTATCTTCCTCGATCTTCTCTTCCAATGGCTAGCTCTTCCCTCTTTTTCTCCTTCTTTTCTGCTTCTTTTCCCACTTCGACCCTTCCTCAGTTTATGTGTCTTCCACACAATTCATGGTTTTCCTTTCCTTCTTAATATTTGCTTCCTTTCATATACAAGGGCCAACATGCCCCCAAAACTCACATGTGACTCGTCCTGAGTCACTGCAAGACTTAACCTTTTGTTTCACTTCGACTTCACACTGCATGGAGAGGCCTTTGCTTTCTACTCAGTCCCTCCCTTCCTTGCATAGACTATTTTTTATTTGTTTGGTACCCAGTTTCACCAGCATCTGGTAGCTAGACCCTTATTCCTTTATTTTTACTGAGAGTTATGAGGCAGCTGGTTTTCATAATACAATTTCAATTGGCTCCCATTTACGGAACCTTCTTTCCATTCTCCATTAAGAGTCTTCAATTGCGCAGCTCCTCCTTCTGTAACAAAGGCAACTTCAAATGGTCCTAGCCAATCTTTCATGAACTTCCATGGATGCTTCATGAACTTGTTGTCGTATAACAATACCAAGTCTCCTTGCTTGAATGACTTCCTCTTGCTATGTCTGTCATGGTAAGACTTTTCTCTTTCTTTATGTACCTGTTAATGAAATCCTACAATAAACATGTCTTCTTCCAGTTCCAACAACTGTGCGAGCCTATCTTGAATAGCGTCAGTGTCATCCATACCTGTAAATGATGTGATTCTTAAACTAGGATCCAAGTATTCCATAGGTACCACTGCTTCTAATCCATATACTAACTTAAAGGGGGTATGCGTTGTTAAATTCTTGCAGGTAGTTCTGTAGGCCCATAACACTACTGGAATTCTTAAATCCCAATCATCTTTGTTCACATTGCAAATCTTCGTCGGTGTTGTCTCCAAGATCTTATTGAAATCTTTGACTGTATCGTTCACATGTGGGTGGTATGGGGTTCTCTTGTGATGGTTAACTTCGAATTCCTATGTCAAGGTTTCAATAGTTTTATTGATGAAGTGTGTGCCTTGATCACTCATGAGGATATTCAGGCATCCAAAACTAGTTATGATATCCTCAAAAATGAACTGTGCAATTGTAGTTGCACTACAATACTTAACTACTCTTGCTTCCTCCCATCTGGTCAAATACTCTATCACAGTAATAATGTATCTCGCTCCTGTGGGCTTTCCTAGTGGGTTAATAGGTCCCACCAAATCAATGGCCCATTTTTCAAATAATTGTAGTGTTAATTGTGATGCCAAAGGCATCTCATCTCTTCTAGAAGGCTTTCCTACTCTCTGACATAAATCAAAGGTCCTGTAATATTCCTTAGCATCCTTGTGTAATGTAGGCCAGTAAAGGCTAGCTCTGAGAATCTTATGTGTTGCTTCTTTCCCTTCATCGTGTCCTCTTATGATGCCTTCATGTGCTTCTTCCAGAATCAATGGTCTTTTTGTCTCCATGACAGATCTCCTTAAGATCTCATCGAGTCCCATTTTATACAACTCTCCAGCTATAAGTTGAAATTCGGATGCGCAGACGACCAACTATTTCTTTTGAATGACTGTGTACTTGCGAGGTGCCATTCCCGTGGACAGGAACTGAACTATCTCAGTGAAGTGATCATCAACTTTCCTGATGGCCAGCAACTGTGCATCTGGATTTGTATCCTCCAGACTAGTAGGTTCCTCTCCATGTCCCAACCTGGATAAGTGTTCAGGTCCTTTATTCATTCTCCTTGGCTTAACCATAATCTCATAGTCATATTCCTAGAATATCAGTAGCCATATGCATATTCTCCCCCCCCAACACTAGCTTGTTGACTAAGTATTTCAATGCAGAGTGATCATTGAACATCTTAAAATGTTCTCCCAACAAATAGTGTCTAAATTTCTGCAGTGCATAGAACATTTCCAATTCTCCTCTTTCAGTTGTAGTGTAGTTCCTCTTAGTTGTAGAGAGATTTATGTTAGTAAAGGCTATAGGGTGGTCAATGTCTCGTGAACCCAGCTATGCTAAAACTGCTCCTAATGTAATGGATGAAGAATCAACATGAACATTGAACTCCTTACTCCAATCTAGAAAAAAAAGATTGGCGCAGTGACCATTTTCTGTTTTAGTATGTCGAAGCTCTATTGGCATTCTTCTATCCATTGGAACTTTCTTTATTTCTTTAATAGCTTCTCCATAGGTGTAGTTATTTGTGTATAATCCTTAATGAACTTTATTTAGTATACAATGTTCCCTATTGCAGTGCCCAACTGTCTAACCATAACAGGGGGAGGTATATCAACAATGATGGAAATCTTGGAAGGATCTACAAACAACCCCTTCTTACACACAATATGCCCTAGAAACACTCCAAAGGGTGAAAAGAAAATGTATTTTTTCAAATTCAGGTCAATCTGACATTGCCTGCACTTATCTAACATCAATATTAAACATTCGATATGGTCTTTCATTAGGCTAAAGACAATCCAATCATCAAAATAGGCTTCCAAGAACTTATGTATAAAGTCCTTAAATGCTTCGACCACCACCCTGGAAAATATGGTTGGTGAATTCTTCAAGACAAAGGGCATCATTGTGTATTGAAATGACCCCCATTCTATTGCAAATGTGGTCTTGTGTAGGTATTCCTTAGAAATTATGATATGATGATAACCTGAAAATTCATCTATGAATGAATAGACCTCCTATCCTCCTGCATTATCTAGAACTTCATCAGTAAAGGGTGTAGGGAAGGGGTCATGTAGGCATGCATCATTCAGTTTCCTTAGATCTACACAAATATTGATTTCTCATGTCTTCTTATCTTGGACCACCATAGGGATAATCCATTCGGATTCTTCAATAGGTTCTATGATTCCTACATCCATCATTCTATCCAATTCAATCCTAACTTTCTTCTTATATTTGGGATTCATTCTATAAGGTCTCTGCTTGATAGGTATTTCATTTGGTATCAGAGGGATATTCATTTCTCCATGGGCCCTTTAATTCCCTTCATGTCTATAAACTTGGTTGGAAACAAGTCCTGATATTCATGTAATAGTTCTGTGATATTTCTAATAGTGGCATCATCCCAATAGTCTCCCACATTTGCTAGTTTAGGTGCTTGCTCCATTCCAATATTAAATTTATTGATTTTAATGGGTTGTCCAACAAAGGGCAATTCAATATCAAGCCCTTCTATGTCTCTGTGACCTTCAGTTTATGAAATGTTTACATCTCTAGGGTCATCATCCTCATCATCATTAATATTGTAGTAATACTGTAACTATTGAAGAGGCGCAATCCATTCATCTCCTTCTTGGGTAAAAGGGAGGTTAGGTGCCTCCTCAAAGACCTTTTGTCTTACAATTTGTAAAGCCTGGTCTACTGTAGGGTAACGAATTTCAAATAAGAAGGTAACTATAAAGTTCTAAGTCATTTCATACCAGTCTGTAGTGGTGAGGCATAGTTCTGCATGTAGGTACCAATTAATAGGCATAGTATCCAAGGTGTTAATGAACTTATGTACCCATTATTCTTTAGGAATGTTTCCCCAAGCCTCCTCACAACTTTGAATGTGGTCCTTGTGACAACTTTGGCCTGTGTATCAAACTTTTCATCCTTCATCTTGTTCTGAAAAGTGCATTGTCAATAAGGTGTGACACTATGTCCATTGTGTGATCTTGTTCTTATGCTCTCCCCACCATTTAGCTAGTGTGTCTTTCAATGCCTCATCCAGTGCCAACATCCTCTATTGTACTGGTAAAATTTTCTCAAATTAAGCTAGAAATGTCTCTACGTGATTCAAACCATCAAATGTTGGAAGATTACTTACTTCTGTGCCGATCCGGAAAACTTCTCTGGTTAGCTTGGCACATTGTCATGTAGATAATTCATACATCCCATTCTACCAATTTTCTAATTCCTCTTATGATTCTGATGAGCACGCACTCTCACTTCGCTAGTTGATATTTCCATATGTTGTAGGATTAATGTAATACTGTTGTCTTGTTGTCAGCTTGTAAATGTTCTCCAACTCATATGCGCGGTCTTCTTCCTTGATAGGTTATGTGTATCTATAACCTTCATCTGGGTCCAGAGGTGTGATGACTGTAAGGCCATTCCCCTCAAAATTCATTCTTCTCTTCTTTAGGTCAACAACAGTCGAATTGTTAAAATCCCAATCAATTCCTAACAACGCAGGATAAGGATCGCTATCATCAACAATCTCAATTACTTTGAAGTCTACAAATGTCCTTATCCCATCAATGTCTACAGGGACATGCTCTAGTCTTCCAAAGGGTTTCATGGCCTGTTGATTGGCCATCCTAAGATTGATAAGGGAGTAAATTAGTCTAGGTTTTCCCATCAGTGCCTAAGTCTTCTTCATCATAACATTGACTTTTGATCCCAAGTTGAGGACCAAATAGTCCACATCATAATCTCCAATCTAAGCACTAAGGTGTAATTCCTTGTTTGTCCTTCTCTTTCTAGATACTTGATGTAATTCTTTATTTAGTAAGGGATCATCCTTTCCTATCTCATACTGTCTCATCAGGTATTGGAGCTCTTGTATAGCTCTTTCATCCTTAATCAAATTAATGCAAGTACATAAGAATTCCATAATCTTTCTTACCTCTTTTCCTTACCTAGCAGACTGATTAAATTCCAGTGGCATTCCACATTCCCTTACTTCTGGTTGCGCCTTAAATGAATAAGATTTTTCTTCTCCAAATTATTTTCTTTCTTCCTCAAAAGTATGCCTCTCTCTCCTTGGATCAAACAATTGTTCCTTCTCTACATCTTTTCTGATTCCTGATCCTTATGCATTCTTTCCTAGAGTCACTTTGTCTTCTCCTGTAATAGTGAATCCTCTAGTAATAACAACAACTAGAGGGTCTTCACCATGAGGTTCTGCTAATATTGATTGTACTTGTTGGTTTCCTCCTCGTCTCTCCTAGATTTTGGCCAACAATACTTGACAATCTTCAATGACATGATCAAATGAGTTACAATAGTTGCAAGTGGTACAAGGATTCTAGAAATCCCTTTACGAGTGTCCTGGTTGTGTGCAGTTATAACAGATGATATTTCCTCTACCTCGACCCATACCTCCTCCTCGTCCTCTTCCTCTAAATCCACCACGAGGGTGTTGATTAAGGTTGGTTTTCATTGATGTCAACCCTTGAAGAAAGCCCCTTGGCACAAAGGTTGGGTACTGGACCCAATATTGTTTGATGTAAAGATGAATTGTTATTGTCTTGTCATGGTTGATAACAAGTAGAAATGGATGAACTCCAAAGTGGTCCCCTTTGGTGAAAGCCCTCATGGGAAGATGCTTTGCGGATTGAGTTATCCTAGAAGTATGGTTAGAGAACCCATGATTATTTTTGGAATACTAAGATGAAGATCAGTGAATTTGTTAGTGAAACTATCCTAGATGGATATTTCTTGTCATTCCATTTTCGGTGTTATGTTGAACATCACATAACTCCTCACGGTTAGAGAGTTATGGCCATGAGAAGTTGGAGAACCCAGGTTTGGGTAATGGACCCAAGTTTGTTTGATGGATAATGGTATGAGTTTTGATATATTTTCAAGTAATACTATTCTACATGGATATTGCATGTCATTTCATTTCTGGTGGTATGTAGAACGTCACATAACGCCTCACGGTTTGAGAGTTATGGCCTTAGGAAGTTGGAGGACCCATATATGTCATCTAGAAGCCCCAAAAGGTCAAAGTGGTTTAAGAGATTTTAAAAGGTAAATAATAAAGTGAAGTGATGATTGTACTATAATTCAAAGTGAATACAAAATAAATTAATTCAATAATAAATTTAATGGAGAAATTAGAAGTGGGTTAACCCTAAAATAAGGAAAGTGGGCAAAGTGACCTAGAAGATGTTTTTAAGGAAGCTACTTGGAAAGTATAAATAAGAGGAAATGCTCTCTCATTTAAGAAACAATTGAGAATATTGAATAACTATAGGTTTCAATGGTAACCAAAGGATATCGAAGCCTAATTTCTGAGGAAAGTGAAGAAAAGAAGGTTGGAATTCAAGGAAGGATAAATTCTTTTGATGATGCTTTCTAAGGTATGTTTTTTTCAGGTCATCTCACCATTTTCGTAATAACATTTTTTCTAGAATTATTCAGACCATGAAATATCTATTCCATTGTGGAAACCTATCCAAGTATCTGTGGTAAAAAATTCATCTTGTGGGTCGTTGTATTTTTGGAGTTACACTCCATGGAAAATAGGGTTTGTGGCTAGTCTTGAAACTTGTCAAAAACAAGTGTTTCAGGTAAAAACGTCACAACTTCTTCTTAATAGATCCAAATTCAGTAAGAACAAATGTGTTGGTTATAGTACAGTCTTTAGTATGTTTTGTAATAGTTTCATATCAATTCAAGAAATATTATGTACGGGTCACGCTCTACAATGTTGCTCTCTAGAATAAGATAGAATTCAGCAAGGTGTGTCATTTTTTCCATAACTCCTTTTCTGAGAGGTTCCAAGTAGTGATACCTGGAGGAATTGCATAAAAAAAATTGAGGAACACTGTGTATCAGTTTCATATATTTATTCATTACAGGTACAAATTTATGATTATTTCAAGTTAGGGTTGTTGACTAATCCAAAACTAGTCTTGTGAGACTAAAGAAACATTTGATGAAAATGCTAGTCTCTTGTTGTTAAAGTTATGGAAGGTTTTCAGGTATGTGATCATATACACTAGGTCTATTACAGAGTTACAAATCATATTTGGATGATGAAATTGATGAGGGCTTTTGGTTGAGGTACAAGTTGCATACATGGTTGAGACAAGTAGTTGATGAGTTGGCACATACATGAGGTGTATAGTTGATGATGTTGGTACATATTGATGAGTCATAGTTGATTAGTACTTGAAACATGATTGGTACATACTTGGTACATGGTTGGTTGCACTTGTTTATGGTACATTTTGATTATAGATTTTTTGGTACAGGTTGGTACATGGTTGATGCACTTGTTTATGGTACAGGTTGATTACAGGTTGAGGTACAGGTTGATGCATAGTTGATGTATGGTTCAGGTTTATTGGTACATGTTTACAATGGTATATCTCATAGTGATAGTGTGACAGTGGTTCCATCATTCTACTTCTACTTCGGGGTGGTTGGATGAGGCAAGGATAGGTGGTTGTCACCACCTTCCGGTTCTAGCTAGAGAACATAGGGGGTTGTAGCCTCCTTATGGCTGTAGTGAGAGAATTGGGGAGTTGGAGCTTCCCTCAGGTTGTAGCCTGAGAAACTAGGGGGTTGGAGCCTCCTTCCAGTTGCAGCTAGAAAACAAAGGAATTTGGTGCTTCCAATGAATGTAATTCTTCAAGACATATAAGATAAAGCATTATGTGGGTTTCTCTCAATTTGGGTTTCCACGTAACACGTTGGTGTACTATGTATGTGTGTGATTGTTCATTTTTTATTTATCATTATTGGATAATAATTCTACATTGATATAACACTTGGATTATTAGGAGAAAAAGGATTATAATTACGCTATTACTAATTCACCTCCCCTCTCAGTAATCCAACAGAGGGTTGAAGTTTCGTCTTCCTGGGGAGTTGAACTACGCAATGTTTCCTTCTTGCTGTGTTTCTTCTTGAATTCTATATGTGTCCCTTGATCTTTCATGTAAGAGATCATAAGCCCCACAATCCTTCTCATCATGTCCCACGGACTTCCAGAATGTGAAGTAAAGATTGGTAGGTGTCTGGACATATTTTTTCATATAATAGCATTCACCAGGGCGATGTCTCATTCTACATACCTTGCACCAAGGTACAATAGCCCGCTTAAAAGGACTAGGTGCTCAAGAGGCTAAGTATTCATGAAATAGGGGACAATGATGATCCAGATTTTATGAGTAGAAAAAAATGACTACAAATTATTAATAGGTTCTTAACACAAAATAACAGATATACAGTAAAACTGGTTTTCTATTCAATAAGGAAATAAGTTGAAACTATAAAATGCAGCGGAAAACAAGCTTGTTGGAATGGTGGTAGCTTATCTCTCAGAAGAGATGTGACTTATGCGCTCATTCGCAAGAAGATGATTACAATGAGGCTTTGGAGGCCTTTTTAGAATAAACAGGAATTCCAAAAACCCTAGACATCCAAAAACCTAACCCTAGGAGATGAAGCGCCAAAAGTCATGTGGGCCCCGTTTGGGTAAGTTGGTACATCAACTTCCTGGGTTCGTAACTTTTGCATAGGATCTTTGTTTTAGGTCCATGATAGCCCGTTGGAAAGGTATTGTCAAGGATATTCATTTTGGGGGAAACATGGAAGATATCCCTGTTTTCCCAAAAAACGTTGTTTAGGGCCTCAAAACGGCTCTAGAATTTTCAGCACCCGAAAAACTGCTAAAAATAGTAAATTACCAAAATTGCCAGAAAACTATTTTGAGCCAGTTGGAAAAGGTGGGTGGTCATAGATATCCACCTGGATCAATCCTCCCTCCTTAGGAAGCAATGGTCTCCATTGCGTTGATTTCCCCCATCAGATGAGGACATTTGTGCTAAATTTGGCCCCGGGTGAGCCATTTGCCTTGGTGCAGGAGCTGCTCTACTTTGACGACTCAATAAAGATGGATCCTTAGTTGCCGAGTGCCCTTGATCTATGTGTCCACAATTTGATCACTGGATTCCTGTTGTATGAAGTCAAGGTTGAGCTCTGTTGGTGTCAGTTGTTCTGTTACTTCTGAGGTGTCCAATAATGTTGGGAAAAAAGGGTGAAGGAGATCCACATTGAACACTGGGTGTAGGCCAAGGAAAGGATGAATGTTGAGCTCAAAATTTTTATCCCCCATGGCCTTGGTGATAGTGTATGACCCATAACGGAGTGGGAGAATCTTTCGATGGGGTCCTATAAGGCATTCTTTCTGCAGGTGCAACCAAAATTTGTCACCCACCTAAAACTTATGTGGCACCCGATGTTGATCATGGCATTGCTTATACTTGTCATTGGACTTCTATAGGATATCTTGAACCTGTTGGTGTATGTGTTGGATCCGCTTAATGAACTGGGTGGATTTTTCAGCTTCAGTTGGAGCAAGAGATGAGTCGGTCGAGGTGACCGCAAGGGGAAGTGCAACATCTATGGGACCCAATGGTTGGAATCCCAACTCTACCTGGAAGGAGCTGTGGCTAGTTAAGCTATGAAGGGATCGATTGTGGCTATGTTTTACATAGGTAAGGCTCTCATCCAATGTGCAAGGGTGCTTGGAATTATACATGCGAAGGATATGCACAATCATTCGATTTACAACCTCGGTTTGGCCATCTATCTAGGGGTGGAAGGTTGTGGATTTGGTGAGCTTAGTGTCCAGCAGTTACCAGAGGCTAGACCAGAATGTACTGAGAAATCTTCTGTCCTAATTTGAGACAATGGTTTGTGGGATTCAAAAATATACCCAGACTTGATGAAATAATATCTTGGTAGTGGCATCTATTGTGATGCTCTTCTTGCATGCAACCATAATCGCCATCTTAGAAAAGCTATCAACAACCACAAAAACATAGTCATTTCCCCGCTTGGTGGATGGGAGGCCCGACATGTAGTCCATTGAGATGGATTCCCATGGCCTGTCAGGAGTAGGAAGAGGTGTGTATAGGCCCTATTTCTTAGTGTTTGGTTTGGCAATAGCACAGGAAGTGCAGGATCTGATATACTTGCTGACCTCCTGTCAAAGTTTCGGCCAGTAGAAATGTTTCTATAGCATCGCCATTATCTTTTCAACACTGAAGTGGCCTTCCACCTGACTATAGTGGGATTCCTAGATCGTATTTTCTTGCTCGCTTGATGGAACACAAATATGGCCCAGACGACACAACAACCCATCCTAAAGACGGAAATTATCGACAACTGCGTTTGAAGTCCAGGTCTGTCTCATAGAGTTGGGGCCATCCAGAGATCTCATGGCCGCAAGATTCTAGCACCGTGTTGAGTGCCACAACTAGTGGTCTACTGAGGCAATCAACAACACATTTGGTGCTTTCTATTTTATACTTGATGTTGAGGTGGAATTGCTGCAAGTATGTGGACCACTTTTGATGGCGGTCATTCTACAATTTTTCCTATGTTTGCATGAATCACAGTGGCTTATGATCAATGCGGATGGTTGCCTCCCCAACAATCTAATGTCTCCACTGGAGATAGGATTGCACAATGGAGTACATTTATTTGTCGTAGGTGGGGTACTTATGGACAAAATCTGATAGTGTCTCATTATGATAGGCCATAGGGTGGTCGTGCTGAGTGAGAATGATGCCCACAACATAGTCTGAAGCATCTGTCTGGATCTCAAAGGGTTGTTGTAGTTATGGTAGTGAAGGTACTGGGGATGAGCACAAGCATTGCTTCAAATCATCGAACACTTGTTTTTGGGACTCGCCCCACGCAAATTTTTCCTTACCACCACCCCTGGTTATTTGGCTGAGGGCCCATGCAATATGGGATAATCCCAACACGAACCTGCAGTAAAAATTGGCAAGGCCCGAGAAGCTCTAAAGCTAAGTGAGTGTGGTTGGGGCTGGCCAATCATGGATGACTTGGATCTTGGCTAGATCCACATGTATGCCATGTTGATCAACATTGTAGCCTAGGTAATGTACCATGTCCATGTCGAAGGAGCATTTTTCCAAGTTGGCATATAACTTGTGTTGCTACAAGGTGTGCATAACCTGTTGAATATGCTGCAAGTGTTCATCCCAAGTCTTTATGTAAATGATAATTTCATCCAGATACACCACTACAAAGGTATTGGTGAATGGTCACAGGATACCATCCATCATCATCATGAAAGTGGCTGGAGCATTTTTCAAACCAAAGGGCATGACCAACCATTCGAAAAGGCCTTCCTTTGACTTGAAGGTAGTATTCCATAAATTTTTCTGTTCTATCGAGACCTGGCAGTAGCCAGACTTCAGATCAATCTTACTGAAGTATTTGGCCCCCGTGAGTTGATCAAGGAGGTCGTCGATTCAGGGAATCAGGTATCGGTTTTTGACTGTGATTTTATTCAGAGCTCAGTAATCAATGCAGAGTCACCAGGTTCCATCTTTCCTTTCTACCATCATGATCATAATCCCACAAGGTGATGAGATGGGATGGATGTGCTCCTTGTGGAGCAGTTCTTAGATATCTCACTCGATATCCTCATTCTCTAATAGAGAGCAATGATATACTGGCCCATTGGGCAACGGTGCGTTAGGGGTCAGATCGAGGGGGTTCTTGACCTAGAAGTGCAGAGGTACCTCGATAGGTTAGGAGAAGCTATCCGAGTATTCTTCCACGACCTTATCAACACTCTTCTGTTGTGTAGAGAGGTCGGCTAAAAAGACCCTAGATGTGGCTGTGATATTTCTCTCATTCTGAGAGTGAATCAAGAGGAATACAAACTTCCCTATCTTTGAGATGACCTTAATGCATTTCTTAGCAGAGATCAAGGAAATAACACTAGTTAAGACTTCCTCGGGTATCTTGTACAATTTCCTGTTCAAAGTAATAATAAATCTATGAGGCCTAGATTCATATACAACATGAAATTTCCATAAATAATGTTTGCCCAAAAGAACATCACAAAATTCGAGAGGTGCAACATCATACAATACCTCGTCTTTGAAGGGATTGATTTCATATAACAGTCAACACTGTTGGCTGATGCAGAGATCGCTTCCTTGGCAGATCCATCCGATGGTGTAAGGTTGTGGGTGCGACGTTGTTGGCAGGTCTAGTCACTTGATGACCTCTGCTAAGATGAGGTTCTTATGGCTACCTCTATCAATGATGAAGTGCATCGGGGTGCCTTTTACCCACATCTTTGAATGGAAGAAGCACTCTCCTTCTTATGGCTTGTCTGGTTCACCAGGCTAGAGCTTGGAGGTGGAAACAGTGGCATTGGGTTTCGAATCAATGATTCATATTCCCCTTTCTGGTTCCAACTCATATTCAGAACCTGCATCTAATTCAAAGGCTTTCACTTTTCCCACCAGCGACTGCTTTGAGCAGAAGTTAGCAATGTTATGCAAAGGGTTCTTATGGAAGTCGCACCACTTCCCGGTGGCTTTCTTTGTCTTTCTGGTGTCCTTCTTTTCTTGCAACTTGGAATGGTTGTCTTGATACTTTCCATATTTTATCTGTCCTTTTTTATATGTGTTGGGGCCTCCCTTTCCTGGATTTTGTTGTGAGGGGTTCCCAAGCCCAAATTTCCACATCTTTTGTTTCAATTTCTGCTCAATTTTGACGGCGTATCGGTAGGCTACACCGAAGGATGAGATATCTAGAAATTAAATTTTAGTCTAGATGTATCTATGCAGAGCACCGCGATACTTGAGAACCATATATCGCTCTGAATCTTTGATACCCATCTTGGTGTGCAAGGTATGGAAGATATTTGTGAAATCTGACACTGCTTGGTCTCTTTCTTGCCACAATGTGGTCCATTTGGTATACAAGTCGTCATAACTTCCGAAAGGGTAGTATTGTTCCTTAATAGCATCCATAAAGGATTCCCAGGTGGTTGTGACTATAAATAATGAGGGTTACTCTGTTTCTTTTTGCTCACAAAATGTTTCCCACCAATATTTGGCATGGGGAATGACTTTGAGGAGCACAAAAGTAATCTTTTGTCTATTCGAAAAGTTATGGACAGAAAAATACCTTTCTAGTAGATTAAACCACTTGTCCACAACATCTGTGTCTATCTGACCTTCAAATATAGGAATATTGAAGTTTATTTGTACCTTGAAAGGGGCGGTGCCTCTGCTCGAAGAAGATGTGTCACCTGTTGGTAGCCACCGAAGGATTTGCACAAAACTATCCATCATCTTGTTCCTCTATTGTGTGAGGGATTCCTCAAGCAACATTTTGAAAGGATCTCATGTCCCATCATATTTCGTTTCTCATGCCATGAGAGGTCGGTTGGTCGTGCTAGAGATTTTGTTCTCAAGAGAAACAAGCTTTAG
Organism: Picea engelmannii; assembly: GCA_009831015.1. Lineage (NCBI taxonomy): Eukaryota > Viridiplantae > Streptophyta > Pinopsida > Pinales > Pinaceae > Picea > Picea engelmannii. The sequence goes on from ML800326.1 coordinate 656,549, forward strand.
ACCCAACTCTTTGTACTCTGACCTCGTTGGGGACATGCATTAAGATCACAAGGAGAAAACCGCTCTGATATCACTGATCTAGATTTTATGAGCATAACAAAATGACTACAGATTATTAACAGTTGCTTAACACAAAATAACAGAGATACAATAAAACTAGTTTTCTATTCAATAAGGAAATAAGATGAAACGGTAAAATGCAACAGAAAACAAGCTTGTTGGAATGGTGGCAACTTATCTTTGAGAAGAGATGTGACAGATGCACTCATTCACAAGAAGATGATTACAATGAGGATCTGAAGGAATTTTTACAGTAAACAGGAATGCCAAAAACCCTATACATTCAAAAACGTAACCTAGGAGATGAAGCGCAAAAATTAATGTGGGCCCCGTTTGGGTAAGTTAGTACATTAACTTCCCGAGGTCGTAACTTTTACATACGATCTTCATTTTAGGCGCATGATAGCCCGTTGGAAAGGTATCATTGAGGAGATTCATTTTGGGGACAAAGGAATTCCCATGTAACTCCCCAGTTTCCTAAAACACGTCGTTTAGGGCCTCAAAATGGCTCTGAAAGTTTCAGGACCCGAAAAACTGCTAAAAATAGTAAATTGCCAGAATTGCCAGAAAACTATTTTGACCCAGTTGGAAAAGGTGGGTGGCCACCGATATCCACCTGGATCAAGTGATCCTTGTCATGGCCCTATGATTTACATCTGATACACCATATATCTTCTCTTTTCTCTTTTCCTTTGTCTTTCTTCATATCTTTGACCTGTAAAGATAAACTTGTTAACTGATTTAAGATCTGAATCATACCTGGGATGGCTTCTCCTACCGAGTTTGCTTCTAGTTTCATAGATATCTCCAATGCTTCAGCCTGCAAAGAGACCCTCTGTTGCATCAGGGGAAATCTGATGTGTGGTAAGAGGGCAATAATGAACCATTCCTTGTTCTGCTCATCTGGAATCTGAAAGCTCAAACGATCTGTCAGAGTCTTAAACCTCTGATCAAACTCCCAAATAGGTTAAGTGACCTTCTTCTTGATCTATTTCATCTATGTAATGCATTGTGACTCCGACTTAGGTTTCTTGAATTCTTCACTCAATGCAATCTTGATAGAATTCAGCGGTTTAGGTTGTCCAGGTCCTGAAACAAACTTCATATACAAGTTAAGAGTGTGATCCCTCAAGGTTGTACTAAACTGGGTTCTCTTAATAGCTTTGTCGGTGAATTGGTTGATATTCCATATAGCTTCACATAAGAACCTGTGTTGATCAGGATCTTCAGATCCATCTCCTCTAAAGATTGGTAACCTCATTTCATCTGCCATAGATCTTGCTCAGCTTCTTGACTGAGTATGTACTAAACTACTTGTAACAATACTCTGATTGCTATGACTACTCTGATTACTCTGATTACTCTAGTTACTTAATTCTTCTAAAACAATAGGAGGAGTGATATTACTTACTTCAACATTAGTCACAATGCCTAAAGTTTCTGGTTTTCCTCGACGAAGTTCTTCGGTCTGTACTTCCTCTGTTCTTGTGGATTCTGAATGTTTTTCATCTATTATATCTTCTTCTTCTCCACTGTATAATCCCTCATCTCCGTAGTTTTTCTTAAATAGGTTTAGAAGAGGAACCTCTCTGAATGGTCTCCCATTGCGCGTGTGTCCAGCCTATGTCATTGTCGTTTTCTAAATTCTTGAACATTAGCTTCACTGTATCTTCAGGATATTCTTCTCATGCAATAGCATCTTAATCCTCAGCTTTAACAAGTGTAGGAACTTTCCTCTAGGTCCCTTAAAGAAATACCACTCTTCCTGGCTATATGATTCAACTCTATCAATGGAAAACTCAATAATGTACCCTCCAATAGTGTTATCAAACCAGAAATCCACGGCCCTAGACATAGCATTATCAACTCTCTTGACCTTCTTGATCAACGTTGTTGTCCAAACCATAGGTTCTCTAGATATGATCTCAAACTGGGTATATTCTAATCTGGCTAACCACTCGTATAAATCCTTATGAACTCCTCCAAAGAAAATCTCGTGTATGTCGGTAAATATGTACCTTCCCGACCAATCTTCTGCACTAATATTAGGTTTCTTATTCTGGGCTTCAACGAAGTTCTTTTCTTGTTCTTCTATCCACTTTTGAATTTTTTTCTTCGATGGGACCTACCTTGACATTCCCTCAAAACGATCCTGGTCCCGATAACAGAACCATTTGTTGGCATGGGGGCAGACCCAGTGCTCAACTCTAACAGGACGCCAACAAGCCCTAACTATTGGCCCTTTTGGCAACACTTGCAGAGCATATGTAGTCTCACCCAAAGTAGCAATAGGGGGTTGCATGACATAGGTGTCTACAACCAGAGGAAATGCAAAGTGATTCCAAGACAATAACACATAAATATAGTTATTCTTTACCACACTTAAGCCTACTTCGCATAGTTATATCCCTGATCTAACACAAGAATGAAACACAATATAACAGATAACAAATAACACAGCATCAATCACACAGAACAAAAAGATATACATGGTTCACCATCTCCCTAGGGCTACGTCCACATAACTGTGTTTCTTGATATATTATGTGAAAGAATATAGTTCTATCTATGCACTTAGCTGCAGATTTATGTCTCTCTTCCTCTCTTTCTTCCTTCCCTCCCTGCGCACCCAGTTGCAGGTTTAATCCTCACACCCAACTGAAGATCTTACAATACATACTCAATATTATTCTCAACAACAACACTCAACAATGAACAACCACAATCATAGTGTCAATGGACCAACTATTGAGAAACCCTATCGACTCTCCTAGACCTTTACTGATACATTAAATGGCAAACATCTAGGTGTTGAAACCCTAGATCCAAAACCCTAGTTCCAAATACCTAGGTCCAAAACCCTAGGTCCAAAATACTAGGCCAACTTGACTCGTGCTTTTAGGGCTTTGCCAGCCTGCCTTTCCTTCTTTTTCATGAGGTGCTCCAAAGCAGTCGTTGATGTTCTCATCCCCTTGTTGAGTTGTTCACAATCTACCTTCCTTATTGCTTTATCTTCCTCAATCTTCTCTTCCAACGACTAGCTTTTCCTTCTTTTTCTCCTTCTTTTCTACTTATTTTCCCACTTTAACCCTTCCTTAGTTTATGTGTCTTCCACATAGTTCGTACTTCACCTTTCCTCCTTAATATTCACTTCCTTTCATATCCAAGGGCCAACAGTGGTCAACCACGACAACATTCCATGGGACTTCGAGTACACATTGATCAACGTGTACATTCCGAAGGGAATATGCATAGTGGGAGCTCAGTTAGGACATATCCCAACAATGAAGAACAATGACTTTAACCTTGCATATAGAAAGAACTACACCATGATCACGCCTCACAGATATTTGATGAAGACGACTGGGAAGAAGCCTCGCATAGTCTCCCAGCCTTGGATTAAGGAGTTGGTGCAGTCCACGATACTTAATGTATTGAAGATTCCTCACTTTGGATGACATTAGGAGGTTAACGTTTTTGTTAAACTCATCTTTTCGTGCTATCATGGTGGATACATGTGGCTTGACAAGAGGATTATTGTGGATCTAACACTAATCCACCATTTTATAGGATTGAGCATGGAGGGACCTGACCCTCAATAGTTCTATCCAAGGAATATGACAAATTTGAGAAGGGGAAGTGAGGCTACAAGGTAGCCTCTATATAGGATGGAGCAGTGTGCCTCTCTTGCCAACTTATAGCTAGAAAGATTGTAAATAATAATCACCCCACGCAGGTCACCGGTTTTGTGGTGGACCTCGTAGGGAAATGAATGGAGGGGATGCAAATGAATTGGGTGAGTTACCTTGTCAACGAGATTGAGAAATACTATCGTGAAGCGTTGGATCAGGGATATGAGTTCCGCTTTAGTTGGCTACTTGTGTTGATTGCATTTGTCGCTTGGCAAATTCCAGAAGGAGCTACCTTCCCAGAGATTGAACCTTTGGAGTTGTTGGTCGTGAAGTTCTCAAACTTATGGTATATGAATGACATGTCGAAGCAATGGAAATCGAAAACAGTATTGCATTCCTACTATCAACAACTAAAGGTTTCCATAAAGTCATTCCCACACATGACACTACGTACCTTGCACCAGTACCAACCATTTTCCAAGTTCTACACAGATCCGCACTTTATTTATATCACTGCGCGTAGAGACAAGAGAAAGGAAGAATTACAGTCTTATTACAAGTTGACAGATGAATATATGGAACATATCATGAAGTAATGGTCAGAGGAATTCCTGAAACCTATTGATGATGCATAACTCTCTAACCCTGACATCATAGGAAGCCCCTTAGTCACCTGATTCAAGCATGTAGGACAGACTAGTGCGAAGAAGAAAAATAAAAAGGAGGAAGTTCAGAACATAGAGACTGATGAGGAGGACAACGAATCGGAGGAAACTAGATCTGGCTCACCCGCAGGAGGAGGGAATGAGGGAGAAAATAAAGGAGAAGGCGCAACTACACCGCCGAAGGATCCCCCTACCGAGACAGAAACACAGAAGAAGAGGAAGGTTTCTCCATAGAAACCTTCATCAAGAAATAAAACCTATGCCAGTAAGCCCCAACTAGAGGCTATGCTCACAAAGGATGATATCAGTCTAGTCCACGGAGCGATGGAGGATGTGTCTGAAGATCTCTTGCAAATATATGGAGAAAATAAGGAATAGCTATATGTAAAGGTAGATAAGGAGATGAAGGAGATACAATGAGATATTCAAGTTATCTGTGCAGTACCTAATGCTCCTTCCTCATCGGATATTGGAGAAATGGGGGATGAGCCTGCCCAATTGAGAATATTAGCATATGCAACAGAGGCTTGGCTTGAACGAGTTCAAGAGGAGAAGGAAAAGGCTATAGAAACCCTGAAGAAAGAGAAAGAAAATATCTTAGAGCAACTACGAGTCGCACGATACTGTGTAACTGCGTATGAAAATGAGAAGGATGAGTTACGGGTGATGCTCAAGGAATACAAAGTGAAGATACAGAGGGAAAAGGACCAACTTCTCGTAGAGGAGATTGTGGTCAAAGAAGCGGTGAGAAAATCAATTCTCTTTTTGTTAGGCTTGGCACAGGAGGAGAATGAGGCAATCGAGGTTCAAGTGATGAAGCTCACTAAGGTTATCTAGCAGCTTCAAGCAAGGGTAACAGAGTTAGAGATCGAAGCAGTACCAAGAACTCCGCAGGAAGTGCGTGACCAGAGGGAGGAAACCACTCAGAATGCAGTTGAAAGGATAAGAGCCCTCACCTCATAATGCAAGCAACTGAGAAAGAAAAGTGCACAGACTTATGAATTTCTCACGGAAGATCCATAACTTAGGAAGTTGGAAGAACAGATACAGGAGGTGCAACAATAGGCATAGACAATTCAAGCACAAATGAAGTCACTCACTGCAGTCGAGAGAATGAAGAGATCACAAGAACAGTGCGTGGCTGAGAAATAGATTACTGCCATCCAGGGCAGAGTAATGGAAGTCATCTAGAGGCTACAATCAGTGTAGGATGAATCCTACGTAGTGTTTGAAGGGATCAAAGAACAAGGTTTGCAACTAGACCAATTAGTTGTGATAGTGGAACAACGCCTGGAAGGGCCTGTTACAGAGAAAATGATCTAGGAATTCATAGAGAAGGAAGCTCAGGTGAAGCAACAATTCAAGTTGCTCAAGCTAAGCTCGAGGCCTTTGAAGCAGTGCTTCCCAGATATGAGTGATTCGGGATGAGTCACAGGTGCGTTTTGGGGGCCTTTTAGCCCTCAACCAAGTTTTAAGGAAACATTAGTCAGGTTTGACCACTTTTTGGACTTCGATAGGCTAGTCAAAGATGGAGCGCCCAGGCAAGGATGAGATCATGGGATCTCACTTGTTTTGTGGACCCAACAAGGGGTTCATTAAGGTTTTTGTATTAGGGTTTATGGGATGTCGGCCCATGGGCTTACCCGTGATTAGGCCTTTTTGTAAGCGAATGTAAAACTATAAATAAGTAAAGATTGTAAGGTAGAATTAGTTTGGTAAAGAGAATGTAATTGGATAAGTGCAAGAGGCAAGTAGTTCTGAGTTGATTTGTACAATAGACATGTATGTAAGGCTCTGTTCTTGATAGAGGAGTTGGCTCTGTGCCTTGAACTGATTTTGGGAAGGTGGATCTGGTTCTTAGTGCGCAGATCACCTGTCCAGTGTGAAGCTTGGCCCTGTGGGTTAGTGTACATGAGAAGACGAATGTAAGACATTGAATCCTAATAAAGAAGAAGAAGCAATTGGTGGACGTAGCCTCATGTGTTGATGGTTTACTTTGTGCTATGATGTTTATGTTGTGAATATGCTTAGTGCATTGATTGTTATATATAATAGATATATCTATGAATGCTTAGTTCTTTACTTATGTTGAATGTATTAGATCTAACTTATGATCCTAAGTGCAATGTGTATTTTGTCATTGTTACTGCGTCGATCTATCCTTAGGTTTTGTTCTGTGATGTGAATAAAGTTGATAAGCTAATGCATGTTATATTCTAAGTACTTTGTGAAGTGTTATAATCATAGATCTGTGTCCCATATTGGTTACAGATACCTAAGTCCCGTAACCCCCTCTGCCTCTACCTCGAGTGATACTTTGCCTGCTTTGCAGGTGTTTCTGAAAGGGTTGGTAGTTAGGGTTTTGTTGGTGTGTTATTGAAGTGTTGAACCTTAGGTCTGCCCCTGTGCCAATAGTAGAGCTTATGTAGAATTTTACTTTTTTCATCAATCATATCAGTGGGAGTGCAAATAAGGTTGCAGATGGTTTGTATAGAAGGTTCCTTATTATGTAGGAATTTCAAGTGGAAACCTTGGGGTTTGAATACCTTAAGGAAATGTATGGTGAAGATGCATATTTTAAAGAATCTTATGAAGCCTATGCAAATTCTTTTCTAAGGGAAAAAATCCCATGGATAACATATCTAATTTAGGAAGGATTGTTGTTCAAAGGAATCCAATTGTGCATACCAAAATTCTCAATGAGAGATAATCTGCTAAAGGAAAAACATAGTGGAGGCCTAGCAGGACATTTTGGCCATGAAAAAACATTTGCGCAATTGAGTAGTTCACACTATTGGATGGGTATGATATTTGAAGTGAATACATTTGTGAACAAATGTAGAATTTTCCAGTATGCAAAAGGAAGACAACAAAACACTAGTCTTTATCAGCCATTTCCTATTCCATAGAGGCCTTGGGATGTTATCAGCATGGAGTTTGTGTTGTGATTACCAAGAACCAAGAGGGGAAGTGATTCCATATTTGTGGTAGTTGAAAGGTTTTCTTAGATGGCACATTTTATACCATGCCATAAAAATAATGATGCTTCACACATAACAAGTCTGTTTTTTAAAGAAATTGTGAGGCTACATGGCTTGCCCAAGAGCATTGTTTTGGACAGGACCACCAAATTTGTTGGTCATTTCTGGAGAACATTGTGGAAAATTTGGGTACATATTTTTCCTTCAGTTCAACATATCATCCTCATACATATGGACAGATTGAGGTGGTAAACAAAAATTTGGAGAATTTTCTGAGGAGCTTAGTCATTGAGCATAATAGTCAATGGGATTAGATTATGCCACAATAAGAATTTGCATACAATGATTCACCAAATAGGAGCACATGAAAGATTCCATTTCAGATAGTGTATGGAATGAAGCCAAGGGAAATATCAAAGTTGAGAGATTTGGGATAGAATGAATTCAGAAGTGCAGGAGTTGAGTACTTTGCTGCAGAGATGCAGAAACTCCATGGTGAGATCAAGGAGCATCTGCAAGACAACAACAAGAAGTACAAAGACATAGTTGATCAACATAGAAGAGATCTTCAATTTGAAGTTGGAGATCAAGTTTTAGCACACTTGAGGGAGGAAAGGTTCCCAAGGGGAACATATAACAAATTGAAAATGAAAAATATAGGACCATGCAAGTTCCTTATAAAATTTGCAGCAAATTCTTATGAAATTGAGTCGCCAGACAATGTGGGAATATCACCCATTTTTAATGTTGCATAATTGTATCCTTACAGGGAAGATGAAACATGAGGATTAGTTGATCAGAAGAAACCACATATGGAGAATATTATTTATCATAGGATTGGCAAGAGGACTAGAAGAAAGACTTATTTTTAATATCTGGTTAAGTGGAAAGGCAATCCAGGAGAGGATGCCAGTTGGGTAAGTGAAACATAATTTCTTAAGAAAGGAAAGATAGCGAAGGAGCTCATGGACATTAGCCCATGAATATTTGGCCAGAGGAGTATGATGCAGGAGTATCTACATCAACATTAAAAGGAGGACAGGCTACTGAAATCACATCAACCAGTGCATGCATGAAGCTGATTTGGACTATACAAAGGAGAGCAAACCTTTTTGAATTTGAAATTTTATAAAAATAAATTTAATTAATGATTGGAGGTTAAGGCCATCCCCAAAGATCGCCTTGGAACAATATCACTTTAATGTAAAATTTTTATTGTAAAGAGGTTGTGCATCATCCCTTGTCATTTTTTGTAAATGTTATTAACTTCTTAGTCCTTAGTAGGTGGATTCATAAATCCTGATAGGATAGAATTAATTTTTTGGGGAGGGATGCTCGATGAATCACCTCTTGTATATATGATTTTATCTTATGCCCAAAATAAGGTTATTTCTTATTTTTTAATAGTTGTTATTGAGAGAGAGAGAGAGAGAGAGAGAGAGAGAGAGAGAGAGAGAGAGAGAGTTGTTGTTGTTGAGAGCTAGAGAGCGGTGTATAGTTTGTTGAAGGAGCAGTGGAGGAATGCATGTATCTATGCATATTATCACTTAAATTAGTAGAACATATAAGATTTGATCCAAATGTTTGGTGTTTTTGTTACTGTGTTTAACTGAATGAATCATAGGCTTTTTTTTCATTTAAATACTCTATTTATACTTGTTCTTGTGATTATTAATGCATTTTTTTATTAGATACATGAATATGTATAGTCAGAATATGTTTCTATTGTTTATCTTCTGAGAGCTCGTGCAAGGAGTCCATATTGTCTGCAAGGATTGCATTGACAGAGTTAAGTTTAACTCATAGAAGCTCAGGAGAGATAATGGTGAATCCTTGATAGCGATAGTGTAGAGGAAGTACAAAGCCACGCAAGGAGTGTGCAGGTCGAGTTGTTCTTAGACTCTTTGTGAAGGGGAGAACATTCAAGTGTTGAATATTTTCAAGGTTGCAAGGTGTGCGCCCAAGGTTTTAAAACCTTGGAGAACCAAGATCAGGAGAGATAGCGATCTGAGCCTTTGAGGAGAAAAGACTTAGAATTTTTTCTAAGTTTAAATGTCTAAAAGTTGAAAGGGAGTGCTCCAAAAGGGTAGACAGAGGTCTCATATACCTCAGAAATTTAAGCTTGAGAGGGTCAACGATAGTAATCCCTTGAAGGGAATATTTTGAATAACCTACGGTGGAGATTTAGTGGGAGATCGCCTAAAGATTTGATGACCATCATATTGAGGAAAGTAGCACGTGAGATAGGTGTGGAGGATTTCAATCCCCAAGGGGCCAAATCTATTTCAACCATCGGATCTCGCTGGGACACACATCATGCGATCCCACACTTTGACATTAGAGCACTTAGGAGGGACCAAGGTAGAGGGGTGAAGTCCTAAGACTCCCGGAGGCCCGAGGTCCTAAATTCCATCCAAGTGGGTTAAGCCTTGGGTCATATCCCAAGGTCATATGAGGGAAAGGGGCTTATCAGAAGGAGCTAGTGCCATTCGTTTAATTTTTTTTTTTTTTAAAAGAAGCATCAAGAAAGCGCCCACAGGTTTCAAAGAACATGCAAAGAGAGATAATAGGGGCATGTGTAAGACTAAATTGGGACTCAATAGAGTCCCTAAGATCCATTCTAAATCATAGTTGATCGATCATTGATCGGGAGGTCGTGTATACCCTCGGAGAGGTACGAGGTTTTCATCAAATAACATGAAATAATTCACCATCCTGATCCTGACCTCTAACAAGTTTGGATATTTCTTCAAGCATCAAGAATGATCAATCCTGAGTTGGAAATCCTTCCTGGTAGCCATATTTCTTCGTAACAGCATCACATAGTAACTTTAATCTGAAATAGGAAATGGAAACCTCCCATTCCATGTTAAGGGTAGGATTCCTCTCATAATTTTTAAGGATAGTGTTGTATTCTTGTTTTCTTTGCACACAATACCTCACTAGGAAGTCCTTATTATGGAAATGCTCAAGTAATTGTTCACATAACTCATTGTATTCTTACATGTTTTCCTTGAAGAAATTGAATCTTTCCTCATTACTATGATCCTTGATATCTTCTTCCTCAACTGTGCTTTCATCGTTTTTTAGAATAAGTGTTTCTTTAAAACTTTCAATAAGATTTGAGAGAAATGAACATCCCTGGAGAACATCCTCAAGGTCTTGAATAGTATCCTCAAACTTTTTGGTTTTAGGTACCCAATGCTCGAGGAAGTCTCAGATAAGGATTATTGAAGAAGGAATACTTTTTGGGCTGCAAGAATATACTATCCAATGTCATTTCCTTTCTTCAAGAGATCAAAAAAACAACCACACAATCACATCTTCTTGTTCTATGATGTAGTTTATGATGAATTCAACAAACTCGACAACATATTCAACAAATGATGATGGATCACCATTGAGCCTAGGGACATGAATCAACTATTTCATCAGGAATTTATTTGGATACCAATAAACAAACTGAACATCTAATTCTTTGTATTCCTCATGAAAGCACCACTGAGACATTTTTTCATAACTAGGATAAAAACTTCAGTGGATTTGCCAAATGAGATCAAATCTCATCAAATTATGGAAAGGGGTAGCTCAATGAAAGGTGGGTTCTTGGATGGTGGAGTCACTAGATGATATCAAGGCTCATCAAGGGTGAAAGGGGAACATCCTTCAAGTGGAGTCACCAAAAAATCTAGGGGTAAAGGATTTAGGATGGTAGCTTTCCAAAGTGTCATTAAGGCTCATAAAAGGATTCGAAATCCTCCCTGGCAACCATGCCAATGATATCGTGAAAACTATAGTTTGGGAAAATCACGACCCAAACCACAAGATGGTGATAACTAGGAGAACACCTACCCATTGTCACCTCAGAAAGGTATTCTCATCAATTTAGATGAGAAGTCATCACCTCAAGGGGGTGTATCAGATTCCCCTAGGGGGAAATGAGATGGACAGTGATACTTATTAATGGATTACCCTATATTTCAAATTGCAAAATGGAAATTTTCTTGGAAATGAGCCACATTATTTGTCAATGGTTTCCAATAAGTTTGAGCACTTGTGGATGATGATAGTACCTTCCCGAGATACAAGAAAAACCAAGTATACAAGTTATATGTTATGTGGACAAGCAAGTTAAGCTTGTTGTCCCTATTTTTATTAGTAAACAAAGATATATATCAATGAACAAATGATTATTAGATATGCTAAACAATATGCTAAAAGTATAACAAATGATAGAAGAGATAAGTGTTATCAATGAAATTCCATCTACAACATTGCATGCAAATGGTTACAGAAATACAACAATTCCAACATCCATTAGTTCACCTACAACACTAAAATGCATTTCAAAAGGAAAAAAATATACAATTGGGAAAACATTGATATGCACAAATTCACTAAAGGAAGCACGCGCATAGTGCGTGAGCCAACAAATCCCTTAGAGCGCACAATGCGCCAAATGTGCGACTGTGTACGAGAAAATATGCACACCCATGTGAATGGTGCATTTATGGTTCTTGTCATCCCCCCAATCACTTATGGACCAACTCCCAACCTAATTTAACCTTCATATCTGAGTGAACTCTGAATGGGGGGATGTCAAGGACCAAAGGGTGCCCTAAAAGGCCCCTTGTTCACACCAAGAACCAATTATATGTTTCCTTGAAGAAATGCTATAAATGAAATCCATGGGTGCACTAAGAAACCAAGATCTTCATAGTATTGTTATGCTGCCACAGTTCTCCCTTGAGAATCCTATTTTCTCCTTGGAGTATTCAAGCATCATTGCAATAGGCCACTCCACTCATCTCTTGAGGGAATAAGCATTGATTTTCTTCATCATTTTCCATTTTGCTTCCATTGTAAGAAGATATCTCCATTAGGGAACTCAAGAGCCCTCCCAAGGAGGAAGAGGGGACCCATAATTCCTCATTTTTCTCTATGGTGTTCTACCAACTAATATATTTATCCATTGGGGTCATTATCTTGGTCATTGGTTGATTGTTTATGGTTCTAAGTTTCTGATGCATTCTAGTTTTTACTTTCTTAGTTATTTTAGTTTGTTTATTTATTTATTACATGTGTTTGTCTTGTTTAAGACACTCATGAAATTATTGCATGTTTAACGCAAGTGAAAAAACTGGCACAACAGATTGGCGACCATACTAGGGACCCTCCCCCCCCACCCATGAGTGGACCCTCGCCGGAACCCATGATGCGTCTGACATCTCCACCAAGTTCAGGTTCACCTTCTACCTCAACATATAACCTGGGCACTAATGAAAGTGCTTCACCTTCCTATGCTCCCTACGGCTCATTGCCACAAAACAATCCATACTTTCCATTCCCTGGTCCCCCATAACCCGTGGCGCCTCCACATGGAAAACCACATGCCGACATTAAATTTGTTCAGAACTCTACCATTCAACAACTTCAAACTTTTGAATAGTTGAATACAAAAAATCCATCCCATCAGTCAAATAGAGCCAAAAATAAAGGAAAAAACCAAAACAATAATAACCCAGGACCAAGCAGAAACAACACCCAAAAAAACCAACCTGTTGGGGGAAACCAGAATCAAGGTAACCAGAACCCCCAAAGGGACAATAACAACAAATGCCAAGGGAAGAAACACAAAAAACAACCTCAGGACAAAATTCCCTTGCGCTCTTTGCAGTGATTATGGACATTATGCTCACCATTTACCCCAAATTGTCAAGTTCAAATGGATTAAAGAATCCATGAACATGCCACGTCCTTCAGTGTCACCTACCCCTCACCAGGCCCAACAATAGTACTTGCAACAACCACCCCCAGCCATATTGAAAAACCCTATTCAACACCAAGGTGTGATCAATACCTAACAGGAGGTACACCATGCCTCACCACAAATGGGGCAGTATCAAAACCTAGGGCCCATCGACCCGTGAAATCCGGCGGATAGAAATATCCTCCTTACTAGAAAAGAAGAGATTATTTTTCAAATATGCAATCGTCAATACGGTGTGCCCCCTGAATCTACTCCTACCACCTCATAAACAAATCCAACTATAGCCCAAAAACCCTTGATGATTTTTTTGTCATCCTTATACACACTTGCAAACATGAGCTAAGTCCAGCTCACTTAGTGTGTCCTTGGAGGCACAATGCCTAGGTTCACAACCCATGTTGTTACTTTGACCGAAACCTCTTCCATCTAGGCTTACTCCTAGGGAATCCAAAGGGGGTAGACCTTAGTTACTTTATGTGTTAAATTTAAGTTATAGGAGTTAGTTTTAATTGTTTACAAGGTTTGGGGAATTCTAATCCTAAGATGCTAAGGCAACAATGCAAGGTGCAAGGGTTAGCATGAAAAGCAAGTCTTTTCCCTAGGTCAACTAAGACTAGTGCCTAAATATTGGGCAAGGGGTCAACTATGTTAAGGGGTGTTTTGTTACAAGTAGATTACAAGCTACTTACAAGATTACAAAAGAATCAATTAAACCAATGAATATTAGATACAAGTACTTACAAAAGAATTACAAAATATCTATTCACAAATGAGATATCCACAAAGTACTTGATGAAAGATTTACAAATAAAGAATATCTAAGATACAACAAGCAAGCTAACCATGTTTTACTTATATGTGTGCAGGATATCAAAAGACTAAAGCATCACATCACATCACCACATTTATGAGATCATCATCAACACATTATATCATCAACACATTCCAAAGATTTAAGAACAACTGTTATAAATATTATTGAAGATGATCCACACTCTTAGTAGTTTATTAGATTTGGTCCAGGGTTCAATTATTAGGATTTCTTAAGATTTATCAAATTTTATTAAAGCTTTCACCAAAGCCTCCTCCTCCTATTTCCAAATAACTACTCGATGCTCAATAAGTGTTGCCACTCTAGCTTCACAGGTCATCCCAAAACAAGAGTACTTCCCAGAGAGGATGCACAATTGGTGCGCCACGAGACAGTCCCCTGCCACTACCCTCCATTTTTTTCCTCAAGCCCTATTTTAGATGGTGGATATGGTGGTATAAGGTACCCTAAATAGTCTATTAAATATCTATATAGATTAGGTAAACTTTTAGATGGTTATTAGAGTGTTTTGAAGATTTTAAGGCACTTTTAAGATGTGATTTAGTGATATGGCCGAAACTGTTATGAGCTTTTAAGTGTGTTGCTTCAAGATTATGCAATTAAGAGTATAAACAAATGTAAAGAAAATAAAGATGGATGAAAAAGATTTAGATTATCACATCCACATATGAGCTCGCTATTAAAGAAAAATCACAATGGCAAGGACAACTTGCCTTCAAGAGATGGAAAGAAAATTTAATGTGTGTTTGCCTACTTAACCAATAAATAACATTCAAGCCCAAGAAAATGGATTCCAATAGATATAAGCAATAGAAAGATAAACCATTCACTTATTCAAGCACTTAGATATTTAAGTATTTAAGATTGAAAACATGTGTATGAAGAAGAATGCTTGAAAATCAACTAAGCAAATAAAGACCTAGTTAGGTTACTTATTATGCCTCTCAATAGGTTTAATACAATCATTATGTGTTTGATCTAAATCTAAAAAATGATAGCATTAAACCATAGATCATCAATCACATCATCAACCACTTAACCTTACCTATTGGGGTATTCCTCTCCCAACTAGGTAGGCAATTAATTAGGTTTTTCTTAGTTAGGTTAAGTTCTTTTAAGATTTAGAGATTAGGGAAAACAAGTAAAAGATAAAGAGAGAGAGAAACTAAGAAAGTAAACTATCAAACAAGCAAGCAACCAAGAGACTACTCTACCCCATGTCCTAGTTTGAGAAGGTGCCCCTCACCTTCTAAACATCACGTCTTAGCTAAAAGGGGAACACGAAAATGCTAAAAATGAAACCCTAGCTAGATCTATGATACCCAACAAGCTCACACAAAGATTAAGGCAGTACCACTTCTTCCTCTAAGAGTGTAAGTAACTACAAGCAAGCAAAAGAATAAAAAACATACCAAAATGATGAAAAGTTTCAAGGTAGTGTTGATATATAGCTACCAAACCCCTTGCAGGACCTTCTATTGTTGTGTGGATGTCCTTTGGGCAGCCAAGAGTCCTCTCAATCATATCTAAAACTTTCAAAACCAGCAAGCTATGCTTGCTAGAACAGCTACACACAACCAAGAAAAATGAAGGAAACCCCTTGCTTTTTAGGGCAAGACCTTTCCACAAGAACAAGGGAGTATATGTGTATATTAATGACCTATCTAAACATGTTATGCTAGCTGAAAATGAATGTGTATGAGCAACAATATAGATGAAGAGTAAAGGGTTAGAGAAGTGGAGTGTATGAGTGCCTCAAGAGACCCTTCTCCTTGAAGGAGTTCCCAATGAAACCATTGAAGTATAAACCTACAAAAATTCCTTAAGTGATGTGCATACAAGAGATAATATGTTGATGTATGTAAATAAAATGGCATTTCAATCCTATCTAATACATCAAGATAGATAAACCCATAAGCATACGCATTAATAGATCTACTTAGATAACACTTTACCTAAGATCAAAAGTTGCAATCACCCAAAGAAATTGATACAATGTTACCTCATAAGCATAATAAGATCAAGCATATGCATTTCTCCTCTAGTTATCCTCCAAAGTTTCTCCTTTATTATTACTCAAGAAAATATATCTTGGAGAGAAAATACTCCAAAACCCTAAGAGCATAGAATGGAAAAATGGAATAATGGAGAGAGAGAGAGAGAGATGAAAATCAAATAGCATAAAAATAGCTCAATATATGGTGAGTTGGGAGTGAGAAATGAGATCTATTTATACTTGGAGAGGCAAACCTACCTCTCTTGGATCTAAGCCATGTGTCCACCACCAAGCAAATGAGTAGATCTCAAGGCTAGGGCGCACCACCTAGGGTTTGCACATTAGATCTAGGGTGTAGAAAAAAAGAAAAATGGTTGGGATCAAGAAAAAGGTGTGTGATAGGCATGGGATTTGTGCCAAATCATTTGAAGAGTCACAAATAATTTTTAAAAATTATTTGGTGGAGTTTCAAGAAGAGGGAGGGCGCACCTCTTGGGATGAGGTAAAGGGAAAGGAGGGTGAGAGATTAGTGTGTGAGGTTTGGATCACAAAAAAACATAAGAGAGGTTGTGGGATCCATTATATGGAAAGATAAGAACCTCCAATAAATAAATAAAATGAATTTTCATTGGAGATCTACAAAGGGGGGTGTAACTCTCCTTGGAGGGTGCTCCACAAGGGTGAAAAAAAATAAAATGGAAGTAAAGAGTGAGGTGGAGGGAGTGGAGCAACCTCTATGGGTGACATGGAGGCTAAATGAAGTGAAAACACAAGAGAGGGGGCCACACTCAAGTCACAAAATAAATTAAAAAGGAAAAATGTCAATCCCCCTAGGGGGGCATGACTTTTGAGTGTAGAAGGTGGGTAAGGGGTTAGAATAGGTTGGAAAAGGTTGGGAGGGTTATGTTATGCTTAGGGGGTCTCTCTCTAACCATAATTTCACCTTTTCACATCCTCTAACGCATTATTACAACTTTTACATTTTTCCATGTTTGGACTTTAGCAATTAAAATTGTTGTTTTAGACTGACTGACACTCCGGGTGGACAAACCCATGGTTAAGGTTGTCTGACTGAGCTGAAACTTGGTCCATGGATGTAGGGGGTGCTAATCCATTTCTTTTGAGAACAGACACCCCTATCAAAAGTCCAAGGACCTATCTTTTACAAGTATTGCTCAAAATTAATTAATTAAATAAATAATTAAACCTCCAAACTTAGGGAAATTTAATTAAAAATTAATTAATTAAAAAAATTTAACTTAGACTCGATGGAATTCCGTGAAAATTTATAATATGTATTTCATGGTCATTTACAATGATTCCCTATAATAGTTACCAAAACATAAGCCCACTAAAATGTCGTTCACCACTTTGGAGGAATTATTGCAAGTGTGAGGGAAAAACTCAAGGGAACTCAATAAGGCTAAAAAGCCCAACCGATAACCTGAGAATAAAAAAAAATAGGTGAAAGGAACTCTCCTAGTGAACCTATCCCAAGGTAACTGACCTAGACATGACTCATGCAGACCTATTACATTATTAACCCACGCAGGGGTGCGAAAATTCCAATTACAAAATAAAGTGTTGGGGCCAAACACTACCCTGTAGGACCAAACGTCTTCGACAACATGGCATCTGATGATGCATCTCTTCATGGAACATGATTTGACCACCTATGTTGGATATGCGTTCAATAGATTCCATGCCCTAATACTGAACCTACCATTCATATACCTCGCATTCCATTACGACAAAATGTCAATAACCCGTAGGCTAGGGCAGCACATAATTACAATATGGTCAATGACTTGGCATATTCTCCTGCAACCATGTCTATATTGGAGGTCCTCCAAAGCTATCTAACTCAGTGAAAATACTTACTTTCTTCCTTGGGGGCAGTCAACCCAACTGATACTAGACTCATCGCATTCGATATAGATAGTGGAGAACCACACTTCCCTGCTCTGGTAGCTTTCTAGATACCATTAAAGATTTGGGACATCATGTTTCATCGGTGTATCATCGATGAAGGTGAATCCACATGCATCATGTCTAAAACTGTATGGAAGAAACTTGGCTCCCTTGAGCTAGTACCATCCGCCATCACCTTGAGAGCCTATGATGGTTGACCATCCTCCCCTGAAGATCTCTTCCAAAATGTCCTCGTCGAACTCGGGGGAAAAACCATCATCATCGACATTGAATTCATCGATGCTCCGCTCAATTAAATATCTTATTTGGACGTAGCTACATGTATGCCATGAAGGTAGTATCCTCTTTTATCACGTAGGGATGATTTTAGGGGCTAAATTTCGCTCATGGGATAATTTTCCATGGTTATTCCAAAAAAATGATTCACTATTCTAAAAATGATTCTCCCAAGTTCTATAGGATAAAATTATTTTACCTTAAAAATCGCCAAAAATTTATACAAACTATATAGAATCCTTAGAAATTTGAATATTTTTACAAAAATATCGCCAAACATTTATAGTTGGCATATGAAGGATTACTAATATTCTCCAAGGTTTCTACATTATAAAATAAATTTCCATCCTTAAAATCATCCCTACTTCTGTGTTTCGAATGATGAAGTTCCCCCACAATAGGAAAATCATCACCATCGACCAAATTATACATTACAAGCCTAACCACTCTGCCATCATCGATAACATCCAACCTCTTGTCTGCACTAGCTCAGATGCTTATTCTCTCATTGACATGGGTCCTGGAATTTTCAAGGACCCATCCTTGCTGGGGGCATATGATGGAGCTCCACCTCTCATACATCTTTCAGCACAAGTGTGTGTCATATATTCTAATGGAATCGACACTGAAGACACCATTCCTCCCACTGTGTCCTATCCACACCTTGACGTTCCACCAGCTGAAGAAATATTACCTCAAGAATTCCTTGAGAACATGATTGCACCAATTATCCCTGATCTTGCCCCCCTCCAAGGGAAAATCCCAGTTTGGGAGACAATCCCTCAAGCCATTACTCAAATTCCCTTTTTCTACCCCACACCTGGAGTTCAATCATTTCAGGTAGTCGTGATGATTACCCTTCCCAACATAGTTCTTTCCATCCTTGTATGGTATATATACCCACCCACAATGGTTCCTCAACCATCTCTCCCTCCTCATCCAGAGGGAATCTCAATGAAGATTCTAGTACATACTTCGATCACACCACCCTCACCCCCAAATTCCAGCACCACTACCACTGTTAGGAGAAGAGGAAAGAAGAAAGAGCCCAGAGCTCCACTTCCTCCCCGAGTTCAACCTCATTGCGCACTATGATAAAGAGAAGGACACCCAACTAATAAGTGTCCTACTCTTCTCGAGTTATGTAATATGATCCAACTCTCTTGAGAAATCACATTGCTCGCCATTTCACCAAGCATGTCTAGTGTTGCTAATGTGTCCCCCGCTGTAGGCAGTAAAGGGTTGCAAACCAAATTCTCTTATAACATATGTTCATAATATGGCCACTAGACTCATCATTTCCCAACTCTATCTCAGTTTCACTAGACGCTAGCTGCAATACGCCAAATCTTTCAGCAAGAGCCCTCTCTGCCACCCCTTTCTGGTGCTCACATCACTGAAATTCATTATGTCTCTTCCTCAGTCCCCAAACAGATGAGATTCCCTTGCACTCTCTGTGACTCACTTTCTCACTTTACATACCAATGTGCTTTGATTATTGCATATCGAGGTCATCATTTAACCCCTGTACAACCACATTCGACCACCTCACCATTAGTACTATACTCCCTAGATACTGTCAATATCACCTCCCCTGAACTTGAGTCACTTCCCACCCTTCCATGGTTCATATATATTCCATGGTTCATAGATCGACTATCTAAAGATATTCCCCCAAATCCTCCCAATTCTCTGGTTCATTCCCCACAACAAATTCTTTCCCCTACCACATTTTATCACCCACAATGTCTGTACATTTGGTTTATGTCAAGAGAGACATCACACCTTGTATACGATATATCCTCTATGTCTTTTCCACTTGAGGAAAATCACACTTTGAAAATCACCCATTTCACCTCTCTAGATCCCATGTATTCTCGCATTTTCCACTATGATGAAGATATTCTCGCCGAGGCCAGTCACCACCACATTCATCACCTTAGCATTTTATTAGATTCCCAGCTTGTCATCCTACAACTCAACAAGGTATATCATGTCCACGAACCTTGCTTCTTTCACAAATTCCTTCAAGTTAGACTCTTATATCGCAACTTTGATTCAATCACATTTACACATATTCCAGGACAATTTAATGAAATAATAGATAATATGGCTAACTTCCACCAGCCATATATAGTCCCTTTTTCCAAACTTCCACACTCATTTATAGGAGACCAAAGCCTCTATTTCCTTATCCATTCTCAGAAATGGGATCATGGTCCCACCATATACACAGTCACATTTCTCGGGTCATCATATGAACTTGGCCTCGGGGGAGCTTTTTCCTCACATCACGTCCAGGTACGCATGCTTATGTTCAAAATTATTAGATAGTTTTTATATGTTCTTTATCATCAGATATTTTTCATGTAGGTTATTTGGTTTTTATGTGTGCATGTACTTGGTCATCACAAACAACGTAGCCCATTCAGGTATATGTTCGACACTGGCATGTAACTATTCCCTTTAAAAATATTTTTCATCTCCCAGTCACACCCTCTGATGTTCACCTTTAGGGTCCTTACATCTGGATCTATAGTACCATCACCTCTGCTGCAATTTGGTATTGTCACCACATATCACTCTCCCCCACATGAGTTCTCCCATTCATAGTTCTCCTTGGAAACTTGACACTCATGCTACGTTTAGTCTATAGGGATGGGAGTCTCGATAGTCTTATGGACTTCTGAGAATAATCCACATACTTCTTCTCATCATATTTCTTGCTTTCCCAATGGGCTCCAAAGTTATCTCATATCATTTCTATTGACTTCACCTCCGCAGTATCATTATCCCTCCATCTCATCCACCATCATTTTACCCATCTACATATTTTCCTCCATTTATTTACCTCATATAAAAACCCACCCATGGGGCCCCCACCTCCATCATTTCTCTTTGCAACTTGCGCCCTCACAGGTTAAGCCATATTGCACTAGGGAACTTCTTTCTGTATCTGTACACTCATCCCAGATTATTCTTTATTTATTTGGTAATTGTAAAAAGATTTTGTTCCCAGCATTTACTTAGATTTTTGTCATCGCCCTTGATGACCTTCTTTTTACTGACAACACAACCCATGTATCCCTTGGTTGGGGCATCCACTCTCCTTTTTTTATTTTGACATCGCTCATGAACCCCGAGTATCCCAAAATCCATGCACCCCTGATCTATGAGTTTGTCCACTTTGTCAAGCCTCTGGCACAGTTTAACCCCATATTCAGTCATCCCCCTGACACTATGTAATATCCCTAGGATGAGTCCCAGTTGCATTATGAATTGTAAACATGTTTTGTAGGCTGGTGAGCCAAAACATTATAAGCTGGTAGGATTATGTGTTAGTAGGCCAGAGAGCCTAGGTGTTAAAGGCTAGGAGCTTGTTTGGTACATGTAAATATTCATATTATTAATATAAAAACATTGTTGCATGTAGACCAACCACGAAGAAAGAGTATGGGGGACTAAGCTTCACTAGGATGGGTAAGGGAGAGGGGGATGAGAGGTTGGAAAGAGGGGATAAGTCTAGGGGATTAAGTCCAAGAGAATAATAATTTATTATTATTCCAAAAGTTCTTTAGAAGGATATGTTTTTATCCTAAGTTCCTTGGGGAGGACAGGTGACTTCGAAAGGGAAGGAATGTGCTTCATGAGTGACAGGTGTCAGCTCAGGCACATGCAGTCTTAAGGGGGGAATTCTTGTTGGGGGGGCACACACGTGCATGAACTCACTCACGCACTAAGAAAGAAAGCAATCAGCCAATTTTGTCATTGCTGAAACAGTGACCATTTTGGCACCTCTATAATTTAATGAATCATCCCTTGGATTAATGATTTAGCTATCATGGTTTGAAGAAGTGGGTTTCCAAGCCCATGGTTGAAGAAGCAGGTTTTCAAGCATGTGAGAAACTCTCTTTAGGTGAGAGAGTGTGTTGAGGAAGTGAGTTCTTTTGGAGGGAGTCTCGTAGCTGCTACAGAGCTCTAAGAATTCCAGTCTGGCCTGTTGTTGAAGCCCAAGGTAAGGGAGGTGGAGCAACCAATGGACTGTGTGAAAATGAAGGTGTATACTCCTAGGGTGGGAAAGGCATGTGGGGAATGAGAGTCTGTGAGAAGTGGGTGTAAGTGGCTCCTGGGAGAGAATCCTTCCTCTTAAACTGTGTGACTTTCCTATTGACCTTGCCTAACCTAGGAATCCCTTTCCCAATGGAGTTTAGTCCCAACTCAGGGGTGACCCATTACTGAGAGTGATGAGTAGTGTGATCTAAGGCTAGGATGTTTGAGGAAGGTTTGCATGCAGTTGGTGGTTTTACTCCAGTTAAACGATAAGTACAATTTT
>ML800327.1:0-17520 GCA_009831015.1 Picea engelmannii
TTGACTAAAATATTCGCCAAAAAATTATATATACATTTTATATTATTGATAAAATAGCCTTCAATTTTTCCTATGTATCATGGGGATTCGCCCATTTATTATACATATAAATTTAGGGGGGGTTCTTAAAATCACCCCTGTATTCAACACCAAGTATATCCTGGAATATGAAGTTTTTGTAGACTCGAAAGAAATCAAGACTCAGGGTGAGTCTGATCTTAGACAGGATCAGATGAGTAAAGAAACGTCTTATAGGATTGATAGACAGATGCCATGAGTTGAGAAGACTAGATATTATCTTCAGAGACTTCTAGGAGATGTGAAATATCCTGGGAATATTCCCTTGTTTCAGTAACAAAGGAGGAAGCCAGTCAGAGGGAATGGGATATGGATTTTTCCTTGAGACTTGAAGGGAAGTCAGTGGTGACTTCAAAGATTGATCTAACAGATCAAATATGTTGCATATAACAGTATAGAGATATGCAAGGCTTGATTTGTGTCCATAGGATTCTCCCAGCAAGAGGGAGAATACTATGATGAGACACTTGCTCTAGCAATCGAAGAAATAGTTCCGGTGTTCGTGAAGATAGCCAGAACAACCATGATTCTGATACACTATGTGATTCAGAGGGAGAAGTCCTTGTATTTGAGATTGATTTACCTCCATGAAAGAAGAAAATATATCTTTGGTATTAGCCACTCTCATTTTTAGATGAAGTTGTTGCCATGATAGAATAAAGGAGCTAGTCTCAAAGTTCAAAAACTACAGTGAGAATAGAGTATTCATTCTCATCTTCATAAATTGCAGCTACAAGTGCATAGTCTTGGTTCTAGAAGGAACAATTGCAGAAAAAGTAGAGGACATACTCTCAAGCAGTTAGACAAATAGTGTTGTGCAGAAAGCACATAGAACCAACACATGATTATTCATATTGAGTTGTAGTTGAGCAAGTGTACCAGGTTGGTACAATGTAATGTGCAAATTTGGTTTCAAAGTACAGGACCAGAAGACTCATGTATCCAAGTTGAAGTAAGCTCCAAGAGCTTGGTATGACAGGATTGATAGTTTTCTGACGAGCTTGGGATTTGCCAGGAGTAAAGTTGATACCAAATTTTAATTCAAGATTGAGAATGATGGACCAGTTATATTGTTGCTATATGTGGATGACTTATTCTTGAAAGATGAAGAAAATCTCATTACAAATTGTAAGAAGAATCCCACTGTTGAATTTGAAATGAGGGACCTAGGCCCGATGCACTATTTCTTAGGTCTTAAAGTATGGAAGAGATTTTCCTTATTAAAGGAAAGTATACTCTGAATATTCTAAAGAGATTCGATATGATGGATTGCAGTGCCAAGTCCACTTCTATGGAGACGAATATGAAGTTATTGGTTGATACTTCATGTTACTCTATACAAATAGATGGCTGGTTCATTGATGTATCTAATGAACACCAGACCTGATATATGTTTTGTTGTGAACACCTTGAGTCAATATCTGGTGGAGCCCAGACATGTTCACCTTGTAGCTGCAAAGCATGCGATGAGATACCTTAAGGGTACATTGGACTATGGCCTCTATTATACTGGAGATTGTGACTTCATATTGTATGGCTATACTAATTCAGATTGGGCTGGAAGTGCTTCAAACAGAAAAATCACTTCAAGATGTTGTTTTAGTTTGGGGTCAGCCATGACTTCATGGAAAAGGAGGAAGCAATCCAGTATTTCTCTCTGTACAGAAGAAGCAGAGTACATTGCAGCATGTTCCGCTAGTTGTGGAGCCATATGGATTGGGAAGTTATTGACACATCTATTTGATATGGAGATGGAAGCTACCATGATTCTATGTGATAACCAGAGTTTCATAAAGATGACAGAGAACCCAGTGTTCCATGATAAGACAAAGCACATAGAGATCTGATATCACTACATTCATGAAATGGTGCAGAAGGGAGCTTTAAATATCCAATATATTGGCACATATGAGTAGGTTTCAAATGTGTTGACTAAGCCTCTATCTCATGTGAAGTTTGAGTACTTCTAAGACAAGCTTGGTGTAGTAAAAAAGGACCTCCAATGAAAAGGGGAGTGATGCTGATGATATTATGGTATCCTGACCAACAACGGGTAACTTAGTTAGGATTTTATATCCTAGGGGATTGATCAACCCTGGGCAAATCCCAAAGGTCTGGTAAGGAAGAACTGTCAGAGTACCTGTGCATGTATATGCTAGCTATGTTCAGTAGTGGTAGCTCAATAAGGATTCTATATCCTAGGAAATATTATGATTCTTGGGAAGATCCTGAAGGTTCAGTAAGGATGTGTAACGTCCTCGACCATCAACCCCACTATCGGGCAACGCTACTACATGGAACATTCTCATACATATATATATATAACATGCATTAAATCAAATTAACACATTAAACATAGAGTTACTGCCATCATACAGACTTAAAAAGAATTAATGGAATTAACAATAATTCTTACATTCAATGGAATACATGATAATATTACAAGCATCAAAGACATGCATTTTAATTGAAATTAAAACACATAATGATACTTATCTTTGAAACTGTAGTGTTAGACTCTCTCTGGGAGAAAACCACTTCCCAGCAGACTCTCTCACCTGGAGAGAGTTGCTCACAGGCCTAACAACATGCCTCTTCTACCACGGTCCTGACAACCCAGTTCTTCAACCACTTTTGACTCAGTTCCAATCGGGTGAGGGAAACCGCAACAACATCAGCACTCAGTTGACACAAGGATGACGACCACAACAAAAAATGGGCATCGGCCCGAAAATGGCAACGACCAGACGCTAAGACACAACACACTCAGGTGATTACCTAGGTGTCGGGTTCCACATAAGACACAGATCAACCCACAGATTATTGGTTTCAGTGTTGTTTGAGGGTATACATAGATCAGACATAGAGGTTGAACACAAACTCCATCGGTTTAGACAGTCGATGACATAATGGAGGACTAACCCCCATCCCATCTCAACTCTTGGGTTAAATTGCATGTTCCTGGGCCGACACACATCACCCAAGTTGCATGCCCTCCATCAAGCATGTGTTCCCTTTTTGCACACGTTGTAGCTGCATGTGTTGCCTCTCCTAGGAATTAGGATAAAAACATGTTTGTCACACATCTTTGGAATAATAATAAATTAGTATTCCCAAGGACTTAAGCCCCTAATCTTAACCCCTCTTTCCAACCTTTCAGCCCCCTTTCCCTTATCCACATTGTGGAAGCTTAGTCCCCCATCACTCTTTCTTCGTGATCGGTCTGCACGTAGTGATGTTTAATCTTTATTAATGTTCTGCATAATTACATATACAAAAATAGGCTCCTGGCCTTTAACACTTAGGCTCTCCAGCCTAATAAACACATCAACCCACCATCTTATCAATACTCATCTCACCAGCCTACAAAACATGATTTACAATTCATAAACATGATTACAATTCATAAACATGATTACAATTCATAAACATGATTACAACAGGGCTCGTCCTTGGGGATATTACAATCCCCTCCCCTTATTTTTGCATTGTCCTCAGTGCAACTTTTACACAACATCAACAAGATTTTCAAAATCTTAAAAAAGATGCAGGTATTCTGCCTGCATAGCATCTTCGTGTTCCCATGTCGCGTCCTTAGGACCATACCAGGTCCACTAGACCTTTACAAGCCATATGGCTCGATCCAGGAGTTGTTTTCTTTTTTGATCCAATATGAGCACATGATGCACTTGCAGGACACCTTCTTGGTCCACCTGAATCACATTCCAATCGATAACATGATTAGCATCAGGTATATATTTCTTAAGCAATGAAATATGAAACACATTATGTACAGTCATGGATGCATGTAATGCAAGCATATATACAACTGGCCCAATCCTTTCTAGGATTTCAAATGGCCCACAAAATATGGCTACCAACTTAGCGCAGTTTCCTAGCTTCAGGGAACTTCTATTAGCTTTCACTTTTAGGAAAACATGCTCTCCCACTTTAAACTCTCTGTGGATCTTGCTCTTATTAGCATAAATTTTATGCCTGACTTGGGCAACTTTCAAATTCTGCTTAATTTTTAGCATCTATTCTTCCATTTCCTTGAGAAACTCTGGCCCAACTACTGCCCTATTAGTTGGATTATCCCAGCTTACTGGAGTATTTCACTTTCTGCCATAAAGCGATTCAAATGGAATCATCTTCAACGATGCTTGATACCCATTATTGTAGGTGAATTATACCAAGTGTAGGCAGTCTTCCCATTTAGATGGTTTGTACAACACATACATCCTCAACATATATTCTATTAATCAATTCACCCTCTCTGTCTACCCATCCGAATCAGGATGATAGGTTGTACTGAAGTTCAAATTCATTCTGAACCCCTTGAATAACCCTTTCCAGAAATTTGAGGTAAATTATGGGTCTCTGTCAGACACAATTGTCTTGGGAATACCATGCAATCGTGCCACTTCCTTCATAAAGATTTCAACAACATCAGTTGCCTTGTGAGTAGTCTTTAATGGAATAAAATGGCCATCTTTCATAAGATTTTCCACCACCACCATGATTGCATCATGCTTCTTGCCAGTTCTGGGCAATCCTGTGATGAAATCCATTGTCACTACCTCCCACTTCCACTCAGGAAAGGGTAAAGGCTGCAGCAACCCTACTGGGTGCTTGTTCTTAGTTCTAACCTTTTGGCACTCCATACATCTGGCGATGTATTCTGCAATTTATTTCTTCATACCTGGCCAAAAGTAATGGCGCTTGGCTATTGCCACGATTTTCTTATATTCAGGGTGCCCTACATAAGGAACATTATGTATTTCTTTTAAAATATAAATTTCAAATTCTGCACATTGGGTACATAAATTATGTTCTTGTACAGAAGTATTCCGTCAGTTTCCAATTTATAATTCTCCACTTTCTGTGGCATCTAACCTTTTTGTAGCTTTGCTACCAAATTCCTGTACTGCAAATCTGTATTTGCAGTATCCAAAATTCTTCTTTTAATATCAGTTTGGTACATGCTAATGGTTGTAGCATGTAATTCGTGTACTCTCCTACTGAGTGCATCAACCACTTTACTCTCCTTCCCTTTGATCTGCTTGATATCAAAATCGTACTCACAGAGAAACTCCAAACACGTACTTTGTCTAGCATTCAAGTTTGGTTGATCAAACAAATACTTCAGACCGTTATGGTCTGTCATTAGTTCGAACCTCCTTCCCATGAGGTAATGCCTCCATTTCTTTAGAGTGTGTACTATGGCTGCCAACTCCAAATCATGAGTGGCATAGTTCTTTTCATGCTCTTTCAACTTTATGTATTCATAAGAAATTATGAATCCATTATGATTGAGGACTCCTCCTAGTCCTTCTTTGCATGCATCTGTACACACTAAAAAGTCTTCGTTCGGATTTGCAATCCTCAATATTGGAGAACTGGTTAACAATTGTTTCAATTGCTGAAATCCTTCCTCACATTTCTCTATCCACTGAAACTTCTTCTCCTTCCTTTGCAAGGAAGTGATAGGGTGAGCTATCCTCAAGAACCCTGCGATGAACCTTCTGTAATAACCAGCTAGACCCATAAAGGATCTGATTTCCGTCATGTTCTTTGGCACTGACCATTCTCTGATGGCCTCAATCTTCTCAGGATCTATAGATATCCCATCCTTCGAAATAATATGCCCTAAGTAATGGATCTTCTCCTAATAAAATGAGAACTTTCTCAACTTGGAATATAGTTAGTTCTCTCTTAGCACCTGCAACACCATCCTCAGATGTTGTTCATGTTCTTCCTCCAACTTGGAATACACCAGAATTTCAACAAGGAAGACTATGACAAACTTGTCTAGATAGTCCCTAAATACACCATTCATCAAGAACATAAAAATAGTGGGTGCGTTCGACAACCCAAATGGCACCATTGTGAACTCGTAATGACCATACCTTGTTCTAAAGGTGGTCGTGCTGATGTCTTCATCCTTTATCCTTACCTGGTGATATCCCGACCTGAGATCTATCTTCGAAAATATCTTCGCGTCCTTCAACTGATCGAAGAGATCATCAATCCTCGACATAGGATAATTGTTCTTTACAGTTACTTTGTTCAATTGTCTGAAATCAATACACAATATCAGTGTCCCATCTTTCTTCTTCACGAACAGGACCGAGGCACCCCAAGGTGACACACTTGGGCGTATATACCCCTTCCTCAGGAGCTCCTCAAGATGCAATTGCAGTTCTTTCAGCTCCAGTGTACTCATTTTGTAAGGAGTTTTTGACACTGGAGCTGCTCCAGGCATCAAGTTTACAGAAAAATAAATATATCTTTTCGGGGGTAGTCCGGGTACCTCCTGAAATACATCTTCAAACTCTTTTAGTACCACATGATATTCAATATTTGACACCTTATCCTTAGGTGTTTCCTCCACATGGGCTACAAATAATTGACATCCTTTTATGTAGCACTTCTTCAGCTGCGTTGCTGAGATTTCTCTGATAGAAACAACTCTGGGAATTCCTTAGACTATTCTCCGATTTCCTTCCTCATCCGAGCAAGTGAATGCCTTGTTACGATAGTCCAGGATGGCATGGTTCTGGTCCAACCAGTCCATCCCAACTAGGCAGTCATAAAAACCTAAAGGCAGAATGTTCAATTCAGCCTTTGTGCTCAGTCCATTCATGTCCATTGGACAAGACTTAACTAACTCAATGACTTTTCTCTTGGTTCCTGTAGCCAGCTGCACTAACCAATACTTTTCATGTTTGTTTCTCGACAAATGCAAACTTTCCACCACTCTAGGATCTATATAACTATGGATAGCCCCTAAATAAATTAAAATAGTAAAGGCATGGTTGTTGATCATAACTTCCACTTCAATCATGTGCGACTGATATTCATCTTGCTTGTTGTCTAGGGTTGCGTAGATCCTTGGCATTCTACTGCCCATGTCTTCCACTGTTTCATCTTGCTAAACATTGTGGACAACTCTCACTTTTCCATTTTTATGGGGACAATCTTTGTACTTGTGGTTCCCCTGACAACCCCAACACTTAATGGGCATCTGCCTTGGCCTTTGTTCCCCTACGTCAACCATTCTCGACTCTCTAAATGATGGTTGTCCTTTAGTACTGTTTCTAAAAAAGGAAGGTGTGTTTCCCTTTTGCCTCTGCTCTTTCTTAAACTTCTTTTGGTCATCCCAAGCCTTCCGAAAAGTAGGTTTTTCTCTTTTCTGTTCACACAAGTATTTCACTCTTCTTATAGTTTCTTCCATAGTCTTAGGGTCATCATACTAAATCTTGTCACCAATGGAAGGTATCAGTCCACTCAGATACCTTTGAATCTTGATAGTCTCATCTTTGATGAACATGACACACTTCAACAATTCCAAAAATCTTCATTCGTATTCATCAATGATCATGTTGCCCATCTTGATTTCATAGAACTCTTTCATATTTATGTCGTAGTATCTTTTAGTCAAGTATTTCTTCTCGAAATACCTCTTGAATTCTTTCCAAGTGATATATTTCTCTCTAATGTATTGCACCTGCACAAGCTAATCCCATCACATGGATGCTTTTCCTTTCAGTTGATACATCACAATTCTTCCTTCTGCATGAGAGGAATAATTTTGCAGTTGGAAATATTTTCTCATGCCAACCAACCATGTTTTGGCATCTTCCTCCTTCTTATGTTCTCCATCAAACATAGGAGGCTTAATCTTGTTCATTTCTCCCTTCAGTTCATCCACTCCAGATCTCCTCTGCTTTCTGGTAGGAGATGGGCTTGAACTACTGCGTGCCCTCCTCTTGGAGAAACCTTGGGAGTGATGATGGTGTTTAGCAATGCTCGGTGATCTTCTTCCCTTCTCAGGGGTCTTGCAACTCCTTGTTTTGCTTGAGTCACTCTCCTTATCCAACTTCTTTTCGATTCTTTCCAAACTCTGCATCAACTCTAGGTTGAATTCACCCTGTTGTTCCTTAGCTTTCATGAGCTTTCTGTTATCTACTCGGTGATTCTGGCCATATTTTTGCAATCGTTCAATGATTTTCATCATATATCCTTCCTTATTTATCTCTTCTCCATGTCCATTGGAGTTCGATCCTTCAACTCCCAAATGGACATCCATTCCTTTTGCTTCATCCTCGAAACTGGAAGCAGTCTATTCCACTTCCATTTCTTTTGCACTCAGTGGAAATTCTATTTGGTTATGGCACTCGTTAAACTTCTGCAAACACAATGTGCAGACAATCGGAATTTTTTAGGCCATCATTACTTAACAAATTCCACAAAATTCATAAACAAATCTGATTACAAAAAACGTTAACATTTCACAAATTTGGAGAGCTCGACCGTTGGATCAACCAATGTCGATAGGTCAAACACAATAGTGAAGGGTGAAAGCTCCCGAAGAGTTGAATTAATGAGTCATGATTATGTCACTTGGTTTGACGTGGACACATGGGTTGTGTGCCATGTATAAGTGGGTTTTGAACCCATGGAAGTTTGAAATGCCATATGGAACGTGACGTGTGACACCCATCTGATTGTGCCACAAGTCAGTTGCTAGTATTCCACCACGTTGCACTATGTATGAGAATGGTTAGTGGGACTTGAGGTTACATAACGAAGTTAAAGGTCGGAGGACCCATAGTGGCGTTGATCACGATACATCAATATCAACAACCAGGAGGCATTGCAGGGACCCAAGTTGCATGGGAGTTAATTCTCCAAGGCGGTCCCACAATCCAAACTGTTGTTTCACCGAGGGGTTATGTGGGGTTATGTGTTAGCAACAGAACAATTGCGGGATGGAAGGCGGGTTAATCCAAAACCACCATTGCATGCCCCCACAATTGGAAAACGTTAAGTGATGGGACGTAATGACGTCACCACAGGTGATTGGGAATATTCGGAGATTAATAGTTTGGATGTGTGGATGTGAGATCCTCCGAAGCTCCAAATTCCCGAAGACCCGAAGTCCCGAAACTCAGACACCTGAAGTTCCATAGTAAGTTTCAACCGTTGGATGATTAGTAGACATGGACGGTTGATCTGCCCTACTTCACGAGTTCGGTAATCTGGAACTTCGAGAGATTGTTGTGTGGTGCTTTGAAAACTTCCGAAGCCGAAGGCCCGAGTAAGCACTTAGTGATATAGCTCTTGGTCATGGCCCATGATCACATGGATTGGGAATTGAGAGAAAGGGGATAGTGCTCGAAAATTATTACAAAGAAGAGAAGAGCTCGAAAAGAAAATGAAATCTGAACATTTTCTTAAATAGAATTGTTTTGAATGCGTAAACTAGTGAAGTAGTGAATAAGTTTCAATTGTTTCTCTTCTTTGAGTTTTCGAGTGCAAGCAGTGCACATTGTCCGCAACGAGTGTGTTGACAGAGGTAAATTAACCTCAGAGAATCTCATGAGAGATATCGTTGAACCTTCATTAGTAGAAGTGCAAGGAGTGCACAGGAATAACTCTGTGTTGAATTCACAGAGAGATAGAGTCACTGAGAACTCTGTGGGGTTGTGCCAGGTGGGCATAGAGCGAATGCAAGTGTGAACGGAGATAAATATTTGTCGATTTCAAGGAGAAGAGTATAAGAGGAAGATATCACAGAGCTATTGAACACTCTGTAGAAAACGCTCAGCAAGGTGTGCTTTGAGCAGAAGGTTGCCAGGAGGGCACGAAGTTTTCCTTTGAAATAAAACAGAAGGGTTGAGACCCTTAGGAGACTAAGTAAATCGAAAATCTTAGAAGAGATAACGCAAGGAGTGAGTGGGAGATAGACTCATTCTAAGTCGTAAGGCTCAGAAGAGATAACGCTTATGAGAGCGAAGACGAGATCTAAGAGGCAGACTCGCGGGTGAAAGGTCAAAGGCCGAAGCCTTTGAACACTTACAAAATCTTCCAAGGAGAAAGAAGTCAAAATCTCAAGGGGAGGAGCGACATCAACCATCAGATCGGTTGTGGGGAGGAGCCTGGACCGTTAGATCAATGTCCAGCAAAAAAAAGGAAGTGCATAGGAGAGGAATGGATCTCGCCCGTTAGGTCTAAGCGCGAAGGACCAACAACCATTGGATTAGAAGGTAAGCACACAAGACTTAACCCTAGTGTGCGCAGGAGAAGTGGACTTGTCAAAGTCCCGAAGTGATTTGGGACCGTCCATCATCAAGGAGGACAGGTGGTGTAAGATCCACAACTTTGGAAGTTTTTGGACAAGGAGGAGGAGAAACAATCGAAGTAATTCTTGGTCGTTGACATGAAACTAGACATGTGGTGCTAGATCTGAAACTCCAGAGGAAAGTAGAGGATGAAAGCGCTGAAGGAGATATCAATCATTGATCGAGGAGGATGTCGAAGGACCATTGATATGGTCTTGGTCGAAAAGAGCCAAAGTCTCGAAGAGAATCAGGGATGTTGATTTGGAGAGGATGCGTGGCAGAAGATCTATCACTCCAGGGAAATTCACTTCAAAGATTTGTGTGTGTGGAGACGTGAGAACTCCCGAAGGCTGGAGAGATGGAGTTCATCAGAATCGTCTGATTGTTGAGGACAGGTGTCAATATATATTCCACTCTGGAATATTTTCATACGAGGAAAAGGAGATGGTTGAGAGTTGAAACTCCCGAGTCCCAGAGAGCCGGAATCAACCGTAGTCGTTGATTTGGAAGGGAGCTACGTGTCGACAGATCATGTAGATCTGGGATCACATGTGGAAGGAGGATAGATAGCAGTCGTTGATCACGAATCATCGCCATGGGATTGGAGATCAACAGACGAGCTAGATTTCGGGGCCAGAACTTGCTCAGGTGTTAAAAATCTGAGAGCAGGCCACAATTTATACCACAGTTTTAGAAAAAGGATACATGACAACTGGAGGTGAATTGCGGGGAGAAAAGCGGGTTGGTTTAAAACCACTCTTTCTTGTGCCCACAATAACACACTTATGTGAGGTCATAGCCCACGATCTTATGAAGGAAAGGGCTAATGAAAAAGGGGCTAGCGCCTGAAACTTGGAGTTTTGGAAGCGTGCAAGAATAGTCCGCGGGTCTGTCAGGACCTGCGCCTAAATGAGAAAAGGGGGCCTGTGTATAATTTTTTTGGGTTCAATCATGAGCCCGAAGAGTCAATTTGACTCAGAAGAGTTGAAGATTCTTTGATCGAGAGGTCAGTAGACCCTGCTGAGGTAGGGGCACTATGTCGAAAGTGCTCATGACAGAAATAGTTATGTACAGTGACTATAATGAGAGCATAAGAATATTCAGGAACCCGGGAAGAATTGAAGACTTTTGGGTTCAGCAAGGAAAATTTTCACATGAGAAAGAAGTTGCTGCAATTTCTGTGGCAAAAAGTATGTTATGGCTTGTTGGGTCGGCCAGAGGAAAGAATGCTTGCATGTTTTCAAGTGTTGTTGGTGATGTTGTTGCATAAAGAGGGAAGCAACAGAAAGCTGAAGTGTTGGTTATAAGTTTGATAAAAGAAGCATGAACGCATCTACTGCCATCAGACATTCAGGTAGTATAAAATTTATTAATGGCAGTCATGCAAGTATGAGTTTTTATTACTCTTTTTGCATAATTGCTGAAAGAAAATTTAGGTAAGAATTTCCTCAGTCAAAGTTATTTTATAAAATCACATGATTATATTATTGAATGCATACCACTGGATGTGGTAAAGGCTGGAGGCCTGTATTAATTCAAATATTTTAGCTTATGAATGCACACATTGACATATGAGAATGTCATGTTAATTTGGTTATGGGGTAATAACCAAAGAATTAAAGATAAGATTTGGTTATAGGAATGAATGCCAGTAAGCTAGTCATGTATGAGACCAGGACATGGTTAGATATGGAAAGGTACGGATATGGAAAGGTTATGAGCCACATAGGTACTAAAATCTTCCTACCTTTAAATAAAATTTGGACTACAACCTTTTTTCTAACACTAATGTACACCACAGAATTATATTATTGGTGTAGTGTTCGGGTCGAAAAGGAAGGCATCCAATTAATTGGGAAGACAATAGGAAGTGTGTGGAGAATGTGTCAACACATTGGCCATAATTCCAAGTCATGGATGGTGAGATACATGACTGAGATAAAGAGCATTATGTAAATCAATACAAGGGTGCACTGAATAAATAGGCATTGAGAGTTGTACTCAAGTCTAGTAAGGGGCAGAGTTGAACTCATACACGATGGAATTGTATACTTAAATGCACTTTGTTGAATGCATTTTGTGAGTGCATGTATATATGTTTTTGGCAGGGAAATAATTATACTAATGGCTGAAATGTTGCTAACTCATGAAGTTGAGAACATTTCAGGAACTGTTAAACATTGCAACAGGAAAGTTGCAAGCCAGGTAGTCATAGGAATAGAGACTACATTAAATTTTATGTTCATAAAATTGAAATAATAAACTTACTATTATTAATTATGAACATGCATATGCATAGAATGATGAGTCATTCTATTTGGTTAAATTGTTTGGTAATTGTGATTGAATTTCTAGGTCCAGGAAATTCTAATATCATTGCATAAGGTGTTGTACATGTTGAATTATGATGTACAGAAAATACTGACAATTTGTTGGTTGCATGCAAGAGGAAGCATTACAGGGAAAATGGTATGCAATTTGGTGCCTCTGGAAAACCACAAGGATGGCTGTATTCATAATTTGGAAACAACCAAGAAGAATTATGAAATGGAATTTCCTGTTTTGGGGAAAAAGTTGAATTCCTTTTTGAACTAAGTTGGAGTTCCTAAATGAATTCTTTTATGTTTTCTCATGATAACTGTATGTGGGTGATGCATATGAGATGATGTAGGTTAAAGTTATAATGTTAATTACAAAGAGTAGCTTGAGAAGATGTTGATGGGGACCTCTGAGGGCAGTTGGAACTCCTCGAGCCACGATGCTCTGAGACTTACGGTACGGCCTGTTGCTGAAGCCCAAGGAAAGGGAGGTGTAGCAGTCGATAGACTATGTAACAGTGAAGGTGTACACTCCTGGGGTGGGACAGACATGTGGGGAATGACAGACCATTGGTTGGAGTGATGTCGAGGTTTGGTTGGTTGGAGTGTTGCTGAGGTTTGGTACCTTGGTCTAGACCATGTTGATATGGAAGGTTTTCTCAAATCAAAAGATAAGTAAAATTATCTATTTTTTGTATGTTGTGTATGTTGTATACAGGTTATAATGTTATTAGATTTTTTTGTATATACATATATATATACATTACATAAATTCTTGCATTACCTGCATCCATGACTATACATAATGTGTTTAATATTTCATTGCTTAAGAAACATATACTTGATGCTAATCATGTAATCGATTGGAATGTGATTCAAGTGGAGCAAAAAGGCGTCTTGCAAGTGCATCTGGTGCGCATATTGGACTGGAAAAGAAAAACATCTCTGGAATCGAGCCATCGGGCTTGTAAAGGTCCAATGGACCTGGTACGGTCCTAAGGATGTGACATGGGAACCTGAGGATGCTATGTGGACATAATACCCACGTCGTTTTGAAGATTTTGGGAAATCTTGTTGATGTTGTGTAAAGAGTTGCACTGAGGACAGTGAAAAAATAAGGGGAGGGGATTGTAATATCCCCAAGGACGAGCCCCAGTTCTATTTATGAATTGTAATTATGTTTATAGGCTGGTGAGACAAGTGCATATAAGATGGTGGGCTTATGTGTTTATTAGGATGGAGAGCCTAGGTGTTAAAGGCTAGGAGCCTGATTTTGTGTATGTAATTATGAAGATCATTAATAAAATATAAACATCACTGCGTGCAGAACAACCATGAAGAAAGAGTGATGGGGGACTAAGCTTCCACAAGGTTGGGTAAGGGAGGAGGCTAAGTGTTTGGGCCTAGGGTCTAAGCTAGGGGGCTTACCTCTAAAGGGGATAATATTTTATTATTATTCCTAAAAGACTAAGGTGTACAATTGATGAGTGTTGTCTTAAGCTCCTGGGAAATGGGAATGAATGCAAATGTAGTGCATGCATCTCCAGGAAGACAAGTGTCGACCTAGGCGGATGCAGTTAAAACTGCATAAGTCAGTCATGTAGGGGGTTCGATCTTGCATTATGTCATCCTTCGTCTGAATTTGCGGGGGATCTGGGGTGTCTGAACCCGTTTTGCCTCTACGTCTGCATCGACATACCCGCGCACAGTGAAGGAAATCCTCATGGGAGGGTTGTTCGC
Source organism: Picea engelmannii (assembly GCA_009831015.1). Classification (NCBI taxonomy): domain Eukaryota; kingdom Viridiplantae; phylum Streptophyta; class Pinopsida; order Pinales; family Pinaceae; genus Picea; species Picea engelmannii. Next base: position 14,264 of record ML800327.1, read on the forward strand.
TTCCCATCCTTCCATACTCCACCTGAGTTCATGGGAATCCTTCCCGTGAACCATTTTTTCTCTACACTGGACCTCTACATAGCCACGCACCTCTAAAAATTAGATCCATGAAACCGACCCGCGTCTTCTATGAAACCCGATCATACTGTAATTGTCTATGTCATGTGTGTTATAACTGTGGTTTATTGTGGCCACGCAGTCCCTTGGCTGAGTGTGATTGTTGTCATCATTTGTTCCTTGTTGAGCCTTACTGTTGTCCTCCTTGTGATGGAACAGAGCTAAAGAAGCAGGTTGTCAGGCATGTGTGCAACACTCTCTCCAGGTGAGGGAGGTGGTTTTCTCCCAGAGAGAGTCCAACACTAGCTATGGAGCTCTGAGAATTCTTGATCCGGCCTATTGTCGAGACCTAGAGAGGGAGGTGAAGCAACCGAAGGACTGTCCTGTGTGACATTGAAGGTGTATACTCCTGGGGTGGGATAGGAATGTGGGGAATGAGAGATTGTGAGCAGTGGGCATAAGTGGCTCCTGGGAGAGAATCCATCCTCATAAAATGTGTGTCTTCATGTTGACCTTGCCTAGCCTAGGATTCCCTTGCCCGATGGAGCTTAGTCCCAGCTTGGGAGTGACCTACTATTGAGAGTAATGAGCAACGCAGTCTAAGGATGGGAGGTTCGTGGAAGGTCTACATGCAGTTGGTGGTGTTATTCCAGTTGAAAGATAAGTATAATTTATCTGCTTAATTTTATGTTATGAATAATTCTGGAATGTTATCATGTATTCTGTTGCATGTATGAATTATTGTTAATTCTATTTAAGTCTATATGATGGTAGTAACTCTATGTTAAATGTGTTAATTTGATTTAATTCATATTATATATAAGTGTATATTCTGCAGTAGTGGCATTGCCCAGCCTGTGGGTGGTCGAGGATGTTAGAAAATGGTATCAGAGCTTTAAAGGCTTAGTGAAGCATCTGCGTAGTAGCATTGCTCGACTTGTGGATGGTCGAGGATGTTACAAAATGGTATCGGAGATTTAAAGGCTAAGTGAAGCGTCTTCGTAGTAGCATTGATTGGCTTGTGGATGGCTAGGGATGTTACGGAAATGTATTGGTGCAGGTAGAATCCCATTGTGCGTCGATTTTAGGGTGTTCTGGAGGACACAACGCTCTTTTTTTTAATAATTTATCATAGTGTGCTTACTTCAAAGGAACTGATGCATACATATATGAGACACACCATAGGTGATGCTCACTTTGAATTTTACATGGTACACATTGCTTCAAGGTGAGCCGAACCATTTAGGTGCACCATGTGAAATTGAAAAAAAATGCCAAATTTTAAGCTAAATTCTAATTTTTATTAGATGAAAATACAGATAGGAAGGTAATAAATAATATACCTTGTCTATTTTGTCTTGAGGAGGCATGGTTGCACCATTTATAGGAAATGAAAATTCGTGGTAATTTCCAAAATTTGGAAATGTGTCGAATCCACTAATGGAGCTAGCCAAGTCGGTGTAGAGCACCACAAACAGGGCATCTTAGGAAGAAAGGTGAGCATCGATTCTTTCTTTAGATTTTAGAAGCACGGGATGCATTGCAACAATGAAAATATGTTTGGTAATTTTTTTTATTTACCCTACTGTGGTGTGCATGCTGACAGTGAGGTGCACGAGTGTGTAATGTTCAATGACATTGGTGTGATTTATTCAGTGTGTGTACTTTTATTATTAAGTGTGCCGATGCGTTTGAACATTGACGTGCCAGTGCGTTATGTTTCAGGTACGCGCCATTGTGATTAGTTAAACTTGGTGCACCTCTAGGTTAAATTTTGTATATCATTGATCTAGTGGTGCATTTAATGAAGTGAAATGTAGTGGTATGGGTAGAATCCCATTTTGCACCGATTTCGGGGCATTCCAAAGGACACACTGCTTTGTTTTTAAAAATTTATTGCAGTGTGCATTCTTGAATGGCACCGATGCATACATATATGAGACACACCGATGGTAGTGCTCACTATGAATTTAACACAGTACACACCACTTTGGGTTGAGCCGAACCATTAAGGCGCACCATGGGAAATTAAAAAATAAAATAAAAAAATGCCAAATTTCAAGCTAAATTTTAATTTTGATTGGATGAAAATGCAAATAGAACGGTAATAAATAATTTACTTGGTCTCCTTTTTTCCCAAGGAGGCATGGTTTCATTGTTTATAGGAAATGAAAATTCATGGTAATTTCCAAAATTTGGAAATGTGTGGAATCCACCAGTGGAGCTATCAAAGTCGGTGTAGAGCACCGAAAACGGGGTGTCTTAGGAATAAAGTTGAGAATTAGTTCTTTCTTGAGAGTTCGAAAGCACAAGATGCACTATAACAATTAAAATCGGTTTGGCATTTTTTTCATTTACCATATCAAGGTATGCTTGATGACAGTTAGCACACCAATTTGTAATGTTCAACAACACTGGTGTGATTTATTTGGTGCATGTGTTTTTAATATAAAGTATGACAATGCTACTGTAACATTAACACAACTGTGATTTATTGTTTATGAATGCACTAGTGCGTATATACCTTAAAGGCACACTGAGAAAAAAATCTCTGCAAAAACCTTCGGTCGCCCACGTCTCCTAACAACCTACACTATAAATAGCTAAAGGAATTAGCTAGTTACAATCGTGAGGGATATGTAGTACTCTGTAAATCTTGAACAAGATTTCTAAGAGACCTCAACCCTTCATCAATTTCCATGTCTATATTTATGGGTTGTGGGTTGGGGTTTGGTGTGCCTTCCTATGGTGGTGTCGAGTTTGAGTTTTTTCTAGGATCCATGTTAATTAGGTTTGATACAATTTATTAATGGAAAATATAATTTATATTTATTTTTTAAACATTTAAATAAATTAGGAATTAAAAAAAAAATGCATCCAAATACACACTTACACACTTGGAATCAATCAAAGACGACACTAAGAGAGAATGGATTCCACGTCAGCAAAATCCAACTAGCAATATTCTCAATATATCTTGAGAATGTGCGGGTTGGTCGGTCTATTGGTGAAATAGACCAACCGACCCCTATTTAGTTCTAATTGATGATGTCAATCAGATTTCATTTAATGTCAACCCGGGAAGGTAAACTTAGAAGCGCTACCTAAAATATATAGATCTAGAAAGATTCAACTACCTAAAGGAGGGTTTGATGTAGCAGGAGCCAATACTCTTTTACAAGAGATTGTACTTTGGTTCC
>ML800327.1:34801-63026 GCA_009831015.1 Picea engelmannii
TCTAGGAACATGACAATCTAGCATGATTGCATCCATTGATTATTATTTAGGTTAAGATGTTTATGATTAGTAGCTTCCCAAAATCCATAGAAACACCAAACTAAATTAAATTACTCATCTAGACCACCAAGTAATGTTACTTTTATTGAGGATATTGATTCTTCACTTTATCTCTCAAACCATGCGAAAGTACATGCAAGAGTGGGATGTTAGAGCATAATCCATAATGCATAAGTTTGATGATAATAAAATTAGTTGCCTTCTCCCTAAATTTCTTAAGAATCCTACAGAGCTTCAAAAATGTTGTTTCAAGCATCAATGCTACAAAGGATGCATATCCTTGATCTTAGGCTTGGGATGAGGCACGAGAAAGAGAGCTATGAGGCATTCTCAAAATATTTACAAAGTATCATCACATTGATGTCTAAGTTGCTAGAAATAAGAAGAAAAAATTTCAAGAGTGTGATAGATACAAATGCATGAAATTGGGAAAAGGGGAATGATCATTTTGGAAAACAAAGGAGTGAGGATTTTGATGACATAAATTGAATGAATATAATCACAATTATCATTATTGTAATCTCAATTTTAAGTTTTGTGATGATAACAAGATATATTTTGATATCTAAAATTAATAAAAAAAAAAGTACAAGTTAGAAAATTTCACCAAGTTTAATAGACATTTTAATCCCAAACATAAGCATTAAATAGTTTTGTGTTAAATAAAGAAAAACTATGCATTATCTTTATGAATCTAGTTTGACCAAACTTGTACAAGATTGACGTATTGTTGAGAGATTTATGTACATTCAATTCTAAGTTATGTGTTTTGTGTTTTGTTGCCATTATCTATTGTCATAAAGTACATACTAAGTCGTTGAGAAGCCCACCAATCTGCTGAAATAATAATCATATTAAATACCAAAGCTATAACCATATCATGAATTTAACAAGTAAACACATAGAATTATAAATGCAATAAAATAACTACATGAATCAACATGTTGGATACTATTAGGAAGATGGAATAATGAACATGAAAAAATAAAAATAAATTGATTTCCCTCAATTTGTTCAATGTTTATTATTTCTCTTCAAAATTGAAAATCAACAACTTATTTGTAATTAATATTACTAATAAACTCAAAATATTATTACAATTTACATAAATTCATAACTTATAACTAATTGTTTTGATTTTTTACTAATATCAAAGATCAAAGTGTAACCAAAATAACAAAAGAAATCACATTATAATGAGCATTATAGGCAATTCTAATAAAACAAATTACATTATAACAAATGTGGAATTTAAAAACATATATAGAATAATCAATAATCAAATTTGTAACAATAATATAAAACAATCAATAACTTAAAACGGTTTATAGGGCGTTAATACAAGCGAGGGTTCACAAGTGCATGCGAAGTCAATAAAAAAAGAATAACATGTGTGTGGCTCCCACTTCGTAAGGATACAGTATAAAGACTAAAAAACTCGAAGCCATCCTCCTAAAACTGGACCTCAAAAAGGCATTTGATTGTATCAACTGTAATTTTTTTGAGCCTCATCCTATTGCAGTGTGGTTTTATGGTTTGGGGTGGCCACCACGAATTGGGTGATGGGTTGTATTTCCTTGGCCATCTTTGCAGTATTGATCAACGAGGAAGCAACCAAAGTCTTCCTTTGTGAGAGAGGGCTTCCTAGAGCTGCCCCATGCCGCCCCTTCTTTTCATTCTAGTCTTGGAGAGTCTTAGTATTTTGCTGAAAAAAAAGTCAAGCAGAAGGCATCCTGACAAGGATTAGAGTCTCGAGACTGATAAAGATTCTGCATCTACTCTTCGTAGATGACGTGATCATCATGACCACTGCAAAATTGTCTGAATGGACAAAGATTCAAACTTATTAACACTTTCTGCATTGTTTCAGGTTTGAAGATCAACTACCAAAAGTCAACTTTCTTGGCCAGGGGAGCTCAGGATGAGACCTTGACTGAACTAAAATTGCTATTTGGCATCGACACTCGAGATCTAGCATAAGGGTTCAACTACCTAGGGTTTCACATTAAGCCAACCAGCTATACTGCAAAGGACTGGAGATTGTTGATTGAAAAGTTCGAACATAGAATCCTTCACTGGTGTAATAGAATGTTAACGCTGGGAGGCAGACACATTTTAATCAAGGCAGTACTGGAAAGCCTACCTGTGTACTGGATGGCCCTTGCACACATTCCTCTATCTTTTCTAAAGACTCTTCAACAATTGATTTTCGCCTTCCTTTGGACTGGCAGCAAGTAGAACATGAGCTATCATCTTTGCAGGTGGGAGGTGGTTTCAAAACCCAAATCATTGGGCAGGTGGGGCTTGAGGAACTTGCATATCTTTTACAAGGCGTTATCGGCGAACACACTATGGAGAATTCTGATGGTTCCAGGCTTATGGAGCAAGGTAGTAAAAGACAAATACTTTCCACATCAACAGATTCACGATTGGCTCAGATCATCCTCAACATCCCCCTGAGAGGCTCATAGACGTGGAAACACCTCTTAAAATCGCTCCCGATCATACTTCAGTGGATCGCGTGGATTCCTGGCAACAGAACATCGATTGAAATCAGACGGGACACCATCCTGAGAATGGGCAAAAATTCCATGCTTTCCCCTTTGCTTCTAGACCGATTACATAGAAAAGGTTTTTATTTTTTGTTTCAAATAAAAAACACACATTGTCAGGTGTAAATTGGATGAAAGGCTCCACTCTGGAGCTTGAAGGTGAATCTGAGGCCGAGTGGGAACAATTCACACAGAATCTAATAGGAGCAGGTATCCATCTCCAGGAGCAGCCAGATATCCTTTGTTGGACGAGAGGGGACAATTCAAGTTAGTTCACTGTCAAAACTGCGTACCACGCGATTGCTGCCAAGTAATGGAAAAAAAAAGATGAACCCCGGCGGAAGAAGCTATGGAAGTGGGATTGCCCCATGAAGATCAAGCTTTTTATCTGGCTTCTGATAGAGAACAAAATTCTCGTGTGGGAAAATCTACAGGCCCGAGGCTGGGCGAGACTTAATCGATGCTTTCTGTGCAAAATGGATTGTGAAACTGTTCTACACCTATTTGTGAATTGTAAGTTTACCCGCACTGTATGGAAACAAGTTGCACACGTTTTAAATTTTCCAGAGAAATGGACAGGCACCTCGGTGAGCTATTGCTTCAGCATTTGGCATTCTACTCACAATTTGTATCCTTCGTTGCCAACCATTCTATGCTGGAATATTTGGACAGTTAGAAATGCAACAATCTTTGAAGAGAGGTGCCCATCGACTCTTCAAGTGGTCAACAACATCTTAGCAGTGGTGGTCACTCTTGGATTTAAAGAAAAATACCCTTCCATACGCAGAATCAAAGTAAATATTTCGACTGACAGAGTCATCGCCTGGTTTGACGGAGTTGCGCAACAAGGGGGCAAACTCTGTGGGGTGGGAGGAAGATCCTCTTAAACAATCAATGTTTTATTAGTTAGACCCTCAATTGTGGGCAAAACTCTAATACTAAGGCATAACTTATGGGGGTGTGGGCATCACTCATCTTGGCTCACACACTGGACATCAATGAGATGTTAATACTTGGCGATTCCAAAGTCATTATTCACTGGCTCAACGGGAAGGCCGATCTCCAAGTAGCTGCACTGGAGTGCTGGAAAGAAAAAACTCTAAAAGCATCTAGACACATTAAGAGCCTTTCCTTCTCTCACATCTACATAAAAGACAATAGGGAGGCGGACACCATGTCAAAAAAGATGATGTTGATGCCCCTTGGTCATTTACAATATTCTCAGTGAGAGGACGGCAACAAGGGCCCCCCTTTCTTGCTGAAATTATGAAGAAGTGTTTTAAAAAAAATTAGTTTTTTGATTTCTATTTTGTATTGCTGTTGATACACCTTCAGTTCGAGGCAGGAAGATTATCTGAATTGGATAGGAAGTCATCCTAATTAGTTACAATGTAATTAAAAAAACAAATTTATCCTAAAATTTTTGATTTAGATATGGGTGTGTAATGTAAACTTTTATATCCTTTAAAATTTTGATTTAGATATGGCTGTGGAATGTAAACTTTTATATCCTTTAAAATTTTGATTTAGATATGGTTGTGGAATGTAAACTTTTATATCTTTTTGAATATAAAGAAAAAAAAATTCCCGTGGACAAAAAAAGAAAAATTCCCGTGGAAAAAAAAAAAAATACAATAAAGACAGCGTCCAACTTCATACGAATTTAAAGTTATAAAAAATCCATACAGTAAACATGAAACGTGATTCTATTAGATACTCCTGGGTCTCTGTTCAGTCAGAATTCCCTCGTTTTAAAGTATTCATGTGCGTGTTACATTGACTGAATTTGTTCTTCAAAAATAAAAACGTGGCGGGAAATTTATGTAGCACTGAATTATTGTTTTTTTATATTCGTGACTGCTTGGAAAAGTATTTAGATAATCTCAAATTTGACAGCGTTGACAAATTGGTGACTTGGCTAATGAGACAGTAGTAATTAATAATCTAAAGAGAGGAAACCTAATGGAAGGCATATCGTCCTATCATATATACCTGAAATATAATATTAATACATATTATATTTTATTTTAGGATTTTCATTTGGGAAATCCATTTTCGGAAAATATAAAATGAATATTAAAGTTTTGAATTTTAATTATAAAATAAATATTTAAGGATAAAATTCATAAATTTTTTCATATAAAATAAAAAATTAATTATTAAAAAAGAAATTTAATTATTAAATATATATTATGATAAAAAAATTAATTTTAATTTAAAAGTAAAATAAAACCAAGCTAACACAAAAGTCGGGTAGTGCTCCTCTGAACTTCAATACATAAGAAGCTAATAGTTATAGAGGATGGTGTATATATATTCCAAAAGAGCATATAGAAAAAGACCTTGGAACTAACTATGGTAAAGGAGGGTGCAATAGGGTTCTATTGCAGTATTGTTAATAGTTAAGGAGATTTTTTTAAATTCATAATCAAAAGAGGATAATAAAATTGGAAAACTAAATTTATAATTTTGGTTTAATTTAAATTTATAAAAAAACAAATTTTTTTAAAAGTTAATATATATCTTTACACAAAATATATTATATATTCTATAAGTGATGGAAAATAATTTAAATTTAATTTTCATTATAACATGAACGGATTTTTTTTTCACACAAAACACATTATATAAATGATGAAAAAATCTAAATTTAATTTTCATTGTATCATGAACAGATTATTTTTCCCTGGATTTTTTCTATTTTGTAATTTCTTTTGTTATTAAATTTTGTTTTCTATTAACCTTTTTCTAAGTTCATGATAATCTTGTATGCTTAAATGGTTGTTCGAACATTGTTAATAAAACTATTAGGAAAAGTATGCAGCAAGAAATGTGAAGGGTTTTATTCCACAATTCTTTTCAGACATAAGACATAAGATGCTATCATTTTGAAAATTAACATAAGATGATATCATTTTGAAAATTAATTATAGTTCTTTCTTGTCTACAATATAATTAGAAATACAAGTGTTTCTACTAAAAGGAAAAATATTTGAATCAAAGTTTTATCAATTTGTTTCAACAAAGTTAGTTTATGTAATGTCATTAGCAAATGCATTGGCTAAATTTTTATGCAAAATAAATTTGGAGATGGGATAAATATAACTTTACTAATATTTAATGGATGTTTTTTTTTTCAAAAAAGAGTTGATTTCAATATTTAAGTAGCAAAAGAGAAAGACTTAACTTTAAATTTCCAAACTACATAAAAGTAGAGAACAATTAACAATTAATTAACAAATAAAGATCATATTTCTACAAGGAAATATGCTATAGATAACATGAAAATTATCAATCAATATTTGAAATTATTAGTACCTCTTGCAATTCTTCACTCACATTCTTTAGTACATATAAATCTAACTTTGCTAAAATATTTTTTAGTAAACCAAAATTGTTTAAAAATAAAATAGAATTAACTAAAATAATCATATACATTTTTCATTTTCCATTTTAAATCATTCTTATCAAACACCATTGCAAATGAAAAGAATAGAAAACATAAATTGGGGTTTCAATATTGTTCTTCACCTCTTACTTTAGTCACCATTACAAATGCAAAGAATAAAGAACATAAAATGGTGTTTCAATATTGTTTTTCACGTCATATTAAGAGCATATTAAAAGTAGAGAACTCTTGAGAGAGACCTACAAAGGATTGAAGTCCCATTCAAACATAAACCTTGCAAACAACCAAACACCATGTGCAACATGTAAACAATAAAATACAAAGAAATGTGGAGTTAGCACATAAAAGACATGAATGTGTAGGCATAAAAGTTGAGTTAAGGGGTATAAGGAGTACCATAACTTTGTAATTACTTATGGAGATTAAATCTCAACTATTAGAATGTTATTCTAGTATTCATTAATGTGTCTTGAAATATTACAGGAGAGATGTGTTATTATTAGTGTTATATGGTCCTATAGTTTCTATTTTTGAATGTATTAGTTATGTTAATTTAAAGAAACAATTATTTATTTATTTAAATTTGTCAATTATTATATATTTAATTTATTTACCTATTTATTTATTTTTAATGTAATTAGCAATTGTATTTATTTTATTAAGATTTTGTAAATGTTATGTATAATAATAGATTTGTTGTCATTCCTATATGTGAGTTCCATTCACTCAATATAGGAGTCTTTTAGTTCAATGTTCATTTGTATTAATAATTTTGTTTCCTTTAGTGGTGCATAAGTACAAGATTATTCAAAGTTGATGTAATTTTTTTTAGCATTATCTTGTTATTCACTTAAGTTGGACTGATTGCTTTGATGTGTGGTTGAATAGGCACACTACATTCACGTAGTGTGCATCAACATTTGTTTTTTGAAGTTATTTTACATCCCTTTTCTTGTTATTTTCAATGTTGAGTTGTATGGTGCTTAACATCTTGAAAGAAAGATCATATTTGATATGCATTAATTTTCATACTTACAATGCTTATAATGGTGTCACACATTTATGAGCCTTGGTTATTTCTTGCTTCAATGGAAAACCTTGGATCAACTAGAAATTAGTGGTCCAACAAAATAGAGGTCGTTTTGGGAGTGAAAGAGGAAAATGAAGGATGCCTCTAAATATGTGGATTCATTTTCTGAATGATTATGTTGTTTTAATTTGTTTAAAGAATGCTAGTATCTACATGCTAATACATGTAGAGGATACATATGTGATAGAGGTAATGCATTTGGATTGAGAAACTAGCCCAAAAAGTTGTTAGTTTATAATTATTTGCTCACATTAAATAAAAATTTTAATTATAAAAAAACACATTCCCATTATCAAAATAAAGATAAGTCACTTTAGTTAACGTATTGGTATTATCTACAATTATCTTACTCTCAAATTACAAGTACGTTGAACTTGAAGAATTCAACTATTTTAGCTTAGGTAGTTATGAAATGAGTCGTATTAAGTTGATTGTGTTATATATTGGACCATGGTCCTTATTGTACCATGTATTATTAGTGTGGGGTGAAACAAAAAAATTATTTTCAACATTGAATGTTTCCACTCATAGGTTTTTGCGATCCAAATCTTGTTGTCTTTTTTGAGGTTCTTTTCATTGTGATTATGTTATTATTAATGGTCCTTTTTTAACAATATGAGTGCCAAGAAAAAGGGGTCAACTAGTAAGGATCCTTGTAACTTCCCCCAACCCAGTTGAGGGACATTTTGGTGTGAAAAACTTACAAAAATAAAAATTCTGCTAACTAGTTAATTTCATGTAGCTTTCAACTACAAATTTACACCATATTTAATTGCTAACTATTAATATCATTTACATACATCTACAACATTCTAAAACAAACATAAAATGAAAACAATGAACACCATTATAGCAACATATAAAACTATTCTCATACTCAGAGCAAAAAACAACAATTAATCACATAATATAACAAAGCAAAAAGATAAAACACTTATCTTATGAGAACATTTGTGCAACCAGCTGCTTGGGATGGACGTTCCACCCAACCAAAGACTGACTGTTCCAAATCTCAATAGCCATCCACCCCCGAATTGAGGCTAGTAATCCACAAAAGAGGGTGGTCTCTCACTATCCACTCACAACTCAAAATTCCCACAACCCACTGGTATTCTCCTACAACTATCCCAATTTTCTACCAACTCTCTTCCTCTTGACCTGCCCAACTCAAGGAATGTACCCCTTCACTGATATTAGTCCCTCGGGCATCCCATTCATTTATTAGGGTCTCTTTGGCATAGATAATCAGGAATGTCTTAGCTGGGAACTCAAGGGATCTTGTTGCTAGGAAAACTACCAACAAAAAAAGAACAACCACTTGTTGTTACAATGCAACTCACACAAGAGTTCACTCTTCAAGCATGACAACCTGGTTCTTTGGTTTCCAGCTCCAATTACACTCCAATATGCTCCAACTTTCTATATAATTGACCCTCCATGGTTGCACCAACTCCAAGCTCTCTTTCTTTCTCTCTACTTGCTACTCATGCACCCAAAATTGTTGTGTAAAATTTGTGTCCCAATGCATATGAATTTCCTCTCCTTTGGCCTACTTGATTGACTCACACACTTCCCTGAGTTGATTTTAATTAGCCCCCATGTGAAAAATAAATTTGGGATGTGACCACTCACACCCACCCTCTTACATGTATTCAATGATTGGATTTGGGAACACTCAATAAAAAATTAGAAGTTTCGTATACAAATAGCAAATTTAGGAAAATGGGTTGAATTAATATACATGGGTAATTCCCCCTTGGACCCCCTCTTGGTCATTATCCTAGACCCTCCCCTCTCTTGTGGATTAATTAAACCCCAAACTCTATCCATGTCCCCTTAACAGTTGACATCACATTTTATTGTTAAAACATACAAATACAATTCACATATTACCTCACTTTGGTCGTAGCCACACATTATATCTACACAAGCATTAATTAAACCGATGATTATAGTGGGGATGTTGCATTCCCCCTTCCCTACAATCATGAAGTGTCCTCAATGCACACCTTTCATATATAAATATATGCAAATTTACATCACAATACTTTCAGAAAATAAAATTCTACAATTTTACAGTCCACCGTCAGTCCCAACCAAAATCTCATGTTCCTCTCAACTCGTCGACCCAAGGAATGCACCATTAGTTTATTAGGGATAACCCAAGAGATGTACCATCCGTTTATCAAGGCTAACCCAAGGAATGAGTCATTCTTTTATCAAGGTCCCCAACACAGTTGGCTAAGACTCTGAGAGGTGGTTCCAAAACTCTAGTTGCTCAAAATGGAGTCTTGCATTATGTTTTTTTCAAAATGGTCAAAACTTTGCCAGTATTCTTTCCGCATGTTTTCTTCATGATCCCATGTATCATCTCCAAATCTGTAGTAGGTCCATTGACCCTTTACTAGCCCTATGGCCTTGTTCTTTAGAACTTCGGTTTTTTGGTCGAGGATGCATACTGGTTCCACCCGAAAATCCCATTTGTGCTCCACCTGGATCACATTCCAATCAGTTATGTTGTTAGGGTCAGAAACATATTTCTTTAATAATGACACATGAAATACATTATGCACTTTCATGGATGTAGGCAATGCTAGCATGTATGAAACTAACCCTATCTTTTCCAATATTTCTAAAGGTCCACAATATCTTGCTTCCAACTTTGGGCAACTTCCTAATCTTAGTGAACTTCTTTTCACCTTCACTTTTAAAAACACATGTTCACCCACTTTGAAATCTCTAAACACTCTATTATTGTTTTCATAACGTTTCTGCCTACCCTGTGTAGCCTTTAAATTCTACTTTATCCTTGCAATTTTCTCTTCCATTTCATTTAACAAATCTGGCCCAACAATTGTTGTGTTTGCTGGATTATCCCAACTTACTGGTGTGTTACACTTTCTTCCATACAATGCTTCAAACAGACTCATTTTCAATGAGGTTTGATACCCATTATTGTAGGAAAATTTTGCTAAATGAATATAATCTTCCCACTTTGATGGTTGATCAATCACATACATTCTAAGCATGTCCTCAATTATTCGGTTAGTCCTCTCTATTTTTCCATATGACTCTGGATGATACATTGTACTAAGATTCAAATTTGTCCTAAATTCTTTCAACAAACCCTTCAAAAAATTGGAAGTAAACTTTGGATCTCTATTTGAAACTATTTCCTTAGGCACTCCATGTAGCCTGGAACTTCTTTCATGTAGATCTCTTCAATGTTCATTGCTTTGTGTGTAGTCTTTACTGGAATAAATTGTGTTTCCTTGGCCAATTTATCCACCACCACCATGATGGAATCATGTTGCTTCACTGTTCTGGGAAGCTTAGTAATAAAATCCACTGTAACAACTTCCCATTTGCATTCTGGAATAGGTAATGGATGTAGCATCCCTGTTGGATGCATATGTTCGGTCTTCATTTTCTGACATTCTAGACATTTGGCTATGTAATTAGCTACTTCCTTCTTCATTCCTGGCCAAAAATATTGGCTTCTTACAACTCCAATTGTCTTCTGACATCCTTTGTTCCCGACATATGACACATTATACATTTCCTTTAGAACTACATTTTTTAGCTCATTGGAATTCAACACATATACTTTTCCTTTGTACACGAGAATTCCATCTTCTTTTAGCTCATAAAAGATAACTTTCTGCTGAAAATTACCTTGTTGTATTTTTTCTTTTATGTTTACATATTGTTGATCTGAATTTGCAGCTGCAATAATATTATCTTTCATATCAGTCTTGTACATGCTAATGGTTGCAACATGCACTTCATGTGCTCTCCTCCTGAGTGCATCAACCACTTGATTTTTCTTGCCCTTTATGTGCTTAACTTCAAAGTCATTATCACTCAGAAATTCTATCCATCTAGTTTGTTTGGCATTTAGTGTTGGTTGTCCAAACAAATGCTTTAGACCACAGTGGTATGTTCTTAACTCAAATTTATTCCACATGAGGTAATGTCTCCACATTTGTAATGCGTGTACAATTGTTGCTAACTCCAAGTCATGTGTAGAATAATTCCTCTCATTCTCTTTTATTTTTTTAGACTCATAGCATACCACCTAATCTATTTTACTAAGGACTACACCAAGCCATTCCTTGCATGCGTCAATGCACACAACAAAATGTTCATTCGGATTTGCAATATTCAAGATTGGGGCATTGTTGAGGAAAATATATGAAATGATCTTACTCAAGCATTTTCAAATCTTACTTGGCTAAAGAAATATAGATGAGAATATCACCCTATGTTTATAGCCATCAAAATTTGTTGCCTAATCCACAAGTATTGATTATGAGTGCTTAGGTTGATGTTTTTTATAAATGAAAATTTGTTGGAAAATTCATTATTTATGTAATTTTCTGAATATAACAGATGCTGAAATAAATATAGAGCCATACGTAAAAACACCAAGGCAATAATAAAAACAGATGAGACATAAAGAAATTATTTATTCCATTCCAATTTATCAAAAGAATCACTCTCTTTAAAAAATTCCCTGAGGAAGTTTGGACCAAAGTCAAACTTAGATGTCCCCGATGAAAACCATACAAAAGGACTTCTGACAAAAAGTAAAATACCGAACTTTAAAAGCTGGATCATCTTGCCACAGATTGCTACCCACTCGACTCTACACAATATCCTTTATCAGTCATGAAATTTAATTCAAAAACAGACAAGTCTACACAGACTATCAAAGATAGATCAACACCTATGAAAAACAAGTGTCTGGATGATGTAATTCAGCCCTGAATCTTGTTGTCTACAATAGGACCCTGCTATGATAAAAGAGAATTAGGTTTTCAATGAAATAAAGAATGAATGAAAACTGAACTATTTCAATAAAACTCAAGAGAAGACCTTAGTATGCTTCTCCTTCTATTCTCCTCTTGTTCCTTATTTTCCCTTTTCCTTTAAGCAATTAGAATTAGTTGAATTAATTAAACTACCTCTTTAGTTAAGTTAACTAAAACTCAACCAAATTTTTAGTTAAGGGGAAAAGTAATAAAATCAAAATAAGGGTCTTTAATAAATAATAACTAGTAGGTGGGACCCCTTGTGACTCCCTTTAGTTCTTTAACAAACATAACACAATTAGTTAATCAATCAAACACATCCCTCCTTGTGGCTCCCATTATCACTCTCATAGATTGACAATTTATATAAATGATAATTGAGATCATATCCAAAAATATATTACCCATATATCCAAAAAATAGTGTGATGTCCAAAATTTCAGAAGTCAACTATTCTCAACAATGAATAAATAAAAAAACTTAAAATACATATTTTCCACTATGGGAGGCAATCTTTCCTTTGTTGTTGTTGTCACCATTTGATCTCTCTAAATTTGCCTTAGGCTGTGTGGATCCTTTGGGCCTAATATCACTGATCACATGAGATAAATCATCTCTCAAATCCATGCAGGAGGACACGGATTTGGAAGTGTCATTTGAGGGTGAAGATGGGGCAACAACGACTTTTCCTTTGTCAGGAGCATGGTGGGCCTCGGTTTTTAACCTTTTTCTTGCATGGGAAGACTGTACTAGTGAGTGGACAGGGGCAACTTGGACGATTTGATTAATAGGTGGAGGAGCAGGTAGAGACAAGTTAGGCCAGCCACGATGTTGAGAGACCGTTGGGTGGACAATCTCTTTCCATCCATCATTTTTCAGGGACTTCAGGTTGTAGTGAGACATGAGGGGGCAGTGGGATACGAGGGACATCTAGGGCTTGGAAGGGAGGCCTTTTTGGCCTAGTTGGGACCACTCCTTTCCCAATCTAGTTAAAAAATACAACTTGAAATAACTGTCTCAACTCTTGCGAGTCTGCATCAAAATGTATAGAGAAACTTGGCCTTCTATGGCCCCTATTCCAATTTCCTCTTCCTTTGTTACCCCGTCCATGGATACCTCTGCTGAAAAATCTCATTCATGTATGCATTATTGATTAGCAAATAGTTTCTTCAACAACCATACATGACATCTCTTTTAAATATGAAACAAAGTTTGTCTCAACAACACATCAGACTCATGCAATCCAATCCATACAAATCGTTTAATACTTGTCAATGAGAAGGGGGTGAATAAGGGTTATGGGATATGTGAGGGATTGTATTGAGCGAAAAGTGTTAAAATGGGGGGGGATAGATCATGATTACTTCTCAACAAATCATCAAAAAATCAACTGTATCATAAATTGAAAGAATATATCACTGTAATTCATCCCTGTGTGATCCTTTAACTGTCATAATACAAAATTTATCTTAACTATAATTTTATTTTAAGAATAGGGAGTGGATATTGAATGTGGGAAGGCGAGGGGACTTGTAATGTGCGAAAAGTGAAAGAATGGTAGGGAAAAGAACGAAATATTGTTTGTAAAACCAATTAAGTAATCCATAAAAACAACTTTGTATTCAATACAAGGATACCAATACCTATTAACAATTACCGTGTGTAAAACTTGTTCACTTTCCCACATCCAATTTCTTCAAAATTCTCAATTAACATAGTCTATAATCATACTCAGGATCACTATGTCTTTCAACAATCTTGTTAAGAGAGTAGTTGGTTTATTTCATTTCTTTATTTTGATTTAAACAAAATCAAAATAAACACACAGTGAAATTGTTCCATCGCTATCCATCATATATCACTATAAAATATAAACCACTATCCATAATTCGCAATTTGCCCAAATAAAACATATACACAAGTATTTTTTCCAGATTGAACAAACTTTTTAAAACTTGCCCGATTTCATGCCTTTTATTATATTAACCAATAATACTTGCAATGCAACCATAATACAAAACCTCGAGCTTCATCACTGGTGGTCCAATTAAATAAAACATGCACAATGCCTCCATAATACATACATAGTAAACAATGAAATCATAGTCATCACTTCCCTAACTTGCAAAGATCCTGATCGTGGATAATAACACACAACAATTACCAATTCGCAATTAAAACCAAGCTGTAAGAGCACAATGATCCAACGCATAACAAAAAAGAGGCAACCCTTTGACTGTACATTATCACTGCTCCTAAATCAACCAATTTAATAAAAATACGAGTTAGGTTTTCAATGCAACTGTCATAATGAAAGGGAGACAACCCCTTGATTGTATATCATTTCTCATCTCCGATCACAACTTTCCAACTAACTCAATCAACGAGCTCAATATAAGTACTCAAAGGAACTGTCATAACCACTCAACCAATCTATGACAGTCAACAAGATTCCTGACAAGAGTGCAAACAATTGGGGTTATCAAAATCGGGCTCTGTAACAAAGAATACAAGAAGTAATCAAGATTTCGCTCGATAATCAAATCACAGAGAGATTGGAGGTCGAACATATCAACAATAGGTAGAGACCCTTCAATACAAGAACAATGGAACCACAGGGATTCTTATAACTCTTGGTCTGTGTAATGGTGCAATAGTTCAACGTCGGGTAGGGTAAGACAATGACGCAAAAGAGTGAAACAAATGCCCATTGGACAATAACAAGTACCCATAACACACAGAGGCATAACCCTCGTGCAATTCAAAGACCGAATCAATGGATAATAATTCCCATGGGAATGTTGGCCCGAGGCATAACTTATATCACCAAACCACCAAAAAGTCTACATCTTGGCATAATGGACACCCTATAACCAACCTCTGAGATATGTTGATGCCAATACCACAAAAATAATCCCACGACCAGGTGAATAACCCTCGTCCATGGCTCTGGAACATACACAGTGACCAAAAGGTAGTTCAAAAACATACACAACAACCCCATAGCAGTCCGAATATAATCGAACATGTTTACCCATAACCGTGAGGACGCAACCATAGGGGCTAAACAAAGCAAAACCCTTCAAAAAAATACCCATAACCACTTAAAACAATAGAGATCCATCACGTTTTTCACCACATAGAACAACTAGCCAATGCATAATTCACCCAACCAATCCTTTTACTTGCAAAACAAATAACCACACAGTCATTATAGAGAGAAGACCCACGCATTTACACAGTTGCCAATCTCAGGAAAACACAAAAAAACGCATCAATGAGCCATCGTTCGTTCATACACAGAGTAAAATTCATGGATGGGCGAAAAGAACCATACATGTAACTAATATCTTTAAAAAGGGCGAGTTGGCCGAGCAGTTCCTTCCAGGCTTGAATCTCGGAGCTTAACCACCAGCAAAACCAAATGCAACAATAACCATACTAGGGTGATGACCTGATGGGAGAAGTATGGAGTGACGTGCATTTACTGCACGTCACTTCCATCTTCCTCTACATTCAATTTCGAAGTACACGACAACCAACAATCACCAATACCATTAACCATGCCATTAATTCCAACCATTGAAACTTGCGACCATATTGCTTGCCAAATGTGCCACCCAAAATTCATATTAACCATTTCCAAAACCATACTATACCATATATCAAATGCGCCCCATATAACTCAATTTCAAATCGCATAGCCACTAACCATTTGTAGTTAGGATTAATACTAATGTGTTTCATTTATTTTTTCACATAACTTCTAACATAGCATTGTATATCCCCTTTCTTTTGGATTTTTTGCAAGTTTCTTTCCCATTTCTTTTGTTTATGTTGTTACTAACATATGTCTTGTGCAGGTGTATCCAGGTAACAAATCATGGTGACATGATGGAACATAGCACTGTAATATATATGCCAATCATAACATAAAATTAAGCTTCAAATAACAGAACATCCATAAAATGCATCATCCACCTGTCATTACGTAAAAACAAATGAAGCCAAGACTGCATCATCAACCATATAAGACCCTGTAAGTAGTATTGAAACAACAACATAAAAGGTGTGATATGACTATTTCCGAGCCTCCAGTCTACAAGGGGGTCCCACCTACTAGTATTATATCTTATTAGTATAGTTTATATAATAGGCTTTAGCAATACTTTGCGGAAGAAATTCCTCGTTGCGATTTTTATTGTCAACAAACTGGCGACTCCACAAGGAAATCTGTTTCCAACAGATTAAGAACTCAGAATATATGGTTTTGTAGACCAAGAAAAACAGATCAAGAAGGTATAACCAAAATGATTATGCAATAGGGGGAAGTGAGCAGATTTAATGGAAAAATGATCGGGAATTTGGGAATAACTCATGGAAAATGTTAAGTATGAGGGGATTTTTCCCTGTATGCATAGTCATTCAACCATAATTTTCTCTTGACTTCAAGGAGAAAAAATTTATGGACTTGCTCTTTTAACTCTAAAATGGATGAAGAAATGGAAAGCATAAGCGAGAGGTAACCCATTTCTTCATAAAACAACAGTGAAAGCAGATAACAAATTCAATTATGCTTTCAGGGGGGGACATCGTAACAACTGTGTAAGCTTGATTGTTATTGACTAGCAATACCTTGTAGGAGTGTCAGCGTGGCATAACTGATCCAACACTTTATTCTTGACAAAAGTTGAAAAAGAAACCAAAGTCATAACAGAAATGGAACTGCAAAATTTAAAACAACAGAAATAAAATGAGAGAATTGAAAAAAGCAGAAGGAAAACTATTAAATGAAAGAATAATTTAAACTATTGTAAAAGAAGAATTGAAAAACAATAGTGAAAATGAAAATAGAACTAAACTACTAATATACAGAAAATCCAAACAACATTAAAACTCTTCAAGTTGGTTCCACGTAATGTTTTAAGTGAGAACCGTTAGTGTTGTAGGAAAACAATCACTCTTATAAATCCTTTAGAATATAAGAGTTTGTACCCAGGACAAAAGAGATATTGAAAGGACCTAGCCATAATTCTTGAAACTTAGACACAATTGATAGCCCTTTAAAGTATACAATTAGATCATCTAGATAGATATGAATAATCTTGTCGATCAAATTGTCAAAAGCTATTTGCAAAGGTATTTTAAAAGTGGCACCTGCATTAGATAAGAAAAAATGAATATGTTTACAAGTCAAGGTGCCCCAATGAGAAATAAAGGTGGTTTTATATTTATCTTCCCTTTTTACCTTGATTTGAATATAACTGGAAAAACCGTTAAGTAAGGACATCATTTGTGACCCTACAACTTACTGCAAAATCATTTCCATGTTAGGGAGAGGAAAGTGATCTTTTACACTAGCCTAATTTAATGTGTGAAACTCATCACATAATATGATCTGACCAGTTGTTTTCCGAACATGAACCAAATTGGAAACCCATTCAGAATATTTGACTAGAAAGGCGATTCCATCTTTTGAGAGTTTTTTCAACTCCTTTTGAATAGTTGTTTTTAATGCAGGGTTGATAGGTCTTTGTTTTTGCTTAACTTGTTTTATGCCTTCATTGATCGGAATGGCATGTTATATGAGAGAAGGATTAAAACCACGAATATCCTCATAAGACCAAGGAAAAACATCTTGAAATTTGCCAAGAAGCTTGGAAAACTTCATTTTCTCTTCATTAGAACATTGGGCACCTATTTTAACATTCTTTGGAGACTCGGGTGTCCCAATGTTCAAGGCGATGGTTTCACCTACCTTCCTTTTCAACTCCTCTTCTTTATGTTTCTATTTATTGCCTACATCACTTGATGAAAATGAACTCTCTAGAGGAGTCAAGCCCTTAGGAATCTTGTTATCTTCCATGGATATAATTTCCTTGGGCTTATAAGGCTCATTTTGAATGAAAGAGAATATTCTCTCATCTCTAGGGAATACTTGCCATGATTCTATATTGTCAGGAATATGTGGACGATATATGGCTTGAAAAGTACAATCAAGTCTGTGTGGCAGAAGTTGTTGATTAGGAGAGGCTGCAAAAACAACTAACATATCAGACATTGAGTTCAATTCCCTCTTAACATGAGTAATGTTGAAAGATAATAGGTTCAAGATAAGTGCCCAGACATTTTTGGTGTATCGTTTCATCAACTTTTTTCTCAAGTTTCAAAACAAGCTCAGAATCTCCAAAAATTGTAACGTGCCCACAACCCAAATTATAGGTGTTTTCAATGCCTAATAATAAAGCTTCGAATTCAGTGACATTGTTTGTGCAAGAAAACTCCAACCTATAAGAAAAGTTATGTATTTTCCCCACAGGAGACTACAAGATAATGCCAGCTCTGTTACCTTCATTAGAGCATGAACTATCAAAGTGCATGTGCCACATACCATCATCTAAGTATATTTGTTCCAATGGAATGTTATCCTCCTAGGCAAAGATGGAATACACCCCTAGGTCTTCTTCGATATAATTCACATTAGGTTGTGGAACACTCTCTATGTAAGGTGAAATCCTTCCCTCTCTAAGGACTATGATGTTTTTACCATTCTGAGGAACAAATAAGTGTGTCCCATTGAGTGAGAGGTATCCACCTATCAAAGCTTGCCAATCTCTTCCTGATATGATTGAGTAATTTCTTACTGGCATATCAATTACCTAAATACTAAGGGTTGTCCTTATTTCAGGGTGTGCACACAAAACTAAGGTCACATCTTTGATCTCACCTATGGTCGTTTGTTGTAGATTATTATAAGAGAGCATGCTTCTGACGTTTTGATTTGTAAAAGACAATCCTATCTCTTCCATAATAATATTTGACATTACACTTGGGCCCGAACCACCATCTATGAGGCAACAATGGGCGATATTATCCATAATTTTTACAGAAATATAAAAGGGGGGATTTTTTATAGGGTATCTAAAGTTATGTACACCTACTTGTCATAGAGGTTGGATAAAATGAAATATTTTCCTTCCATGAATTGTTTTAGATGCCTCTGTTGTTCAGGGATGACAACCATGTCCAAAAGGGTGGCATATTCTTTGATGTTGGCGAACGGATTTAGAATATTGTATTTGGAAGAGGGGAGAGGAGAGGTAGTTCCTTGAATGTCAGGAACCTTAGGAACCTGAAAAATAACAGTTGGTGAGGATGAGCTTGGGCTAGAAGAATTGCGGGGAGGCTCATATTTTCCCTTGGGAGTGTAGGATTTGTTCCTAGGATTGATGATCGTGAGATATTTTGGCTCTGCAAAATCTAGGACAACGATAGTAGTTTCCGATATTTTACCAAAGATCTTATCTCTGGCAGTCTTCTTTACCTCACATGTGGTTTCCTTGTGGTGTTCCTCACAAAATTTACACCAACTCCTAGGCATGATATCTTTAGGCTAAAAATTAATTTCATTTGGATTTCTAAAGGGGGGTGTAGAAGAGGATGAAGCTCCAGGGGTGAGAGGGGAGACATTTCCCTTTGGCTCATACGCTATCATACAATTATTCATGTCTTGTACAAGCTTTAAGAGGGTGAACATGTCTGTTTGTTTAACTAATTCTCCCTGAGGAAGACCTATTCTTTCAAGTTGTTCTTCATACTCTAAATAAGTATGCAGAGTGGAACCAAGGTTATCAATGGATTTTTCTTCAAGCCTATGATGATAGGGGGAAGGTAATGCATTATAATAATGCATGAAATCGGCTTGGTTATGAGGTCGAATGAGTTCAGGGATTTTATTGTATAACTTGGTGAAACACAAGTTGAAGGACTTGATGGTTTCACCATCCTTATAAGCGATGTTATTGTACTCTCGTAACTGCTCAGCTGAGATTTTAGATTGCCCATAAGTGGATTTGAACCAATAGACTAACTCCTCCCAAGTAGACATAATATTAGGAGGAAGGTCAAAGAAATCGGTCGCAACCTTTCCTTCCAGGGAATTGACAAATAAGCACATGGAAGTATCGTTTTCATTGGCTCCTATGTTGTGACAGGCATTAGAAAATTCCACCAGGTGTTCATTTGTAGTGACAATGTTATTCCCTGAAAACCTAGGAAGATTCTCTTTGAATTTAGGAAGTGGAGGAGTAGAAGGTGTTAGGTTAAGAGGAGAGAAAACATGCTATGGTGTGGTTGTAGCATCTTCTTCAAATTGAAAAAGCCCATACTTTTTAATGACTTTGGTGGGGTTTGTGGTAGATTGGACAGGGACATGGTGACTATATAAGCTACCAATAACCGATGAAGATGAAGAATGGGATGAGAAAGAATTTCCAGTGCCACCAGAGCCACCACTAGATGCCAT
Organism: Picea engelmannii; assembly: GCA_009831015.1. Taxonomy (NCBI): domain Eukaryota; kingdom Viridiplantae; phylum Streptophyta; class Pinopsida; order Pinales; family Pinaceae; genus Picea; species Picea engelmannii. The sequence continues at coordinate 55,032 of ML800327.1, forward strand.
CTTGTGGATGATAGGTAAGGGAGAGAAAGACAAACTAGATGAATCATACAAGGTTATCCTTAGATCACTTTGTTGGGTCGATAACACAATGCTCCTTCTTCCTATTTCAACAATAGGATTAATTTCAGGTGATAAGCCTCTTCTTCTCCTAGAAACACAAGGGTCTAGGGACATGAAAAGAAGGTCAAAGATGAAGGAAAAAGAAGGTTATTGTTGATTTATAGGGTGTCTACGTCTAGCTTCCAAATGTTCTTGGGTACTTATGTCTCATTCAATTGTTGTCCATGAATAATTAAGCTCAGCCCGAGTATTAGTAGTGTCTAAAATGGTGTTAAACAAATTCAAAACAATGTTGGCCTGATCTTGAAGACCGGGCTCAATATTGGGTTGCCTTGCAATAGGTACAGTCATTAAGAAATGAAACAGTCAAAGAATCAATATCAGAAAAATAGATGTATTCGATGATAATCAAGAACACAAAAAAAAAATCAACCAAAGAGATATTGAAGATCTCCCCAGTATGGTCACCAAATAAATGTTGAGGAAAAGATATGAAATGATCTTACTCAAGCATTTTCAGATATTACTTGGCTAAATAAAGATAAACGGGAATATCACCCTATGTTTATAGCCATCAAAATTTGTTTCCTAATCCACAAGTATTGATTATGAGTGCTTAGGTTGATGTTTTTTTATAAATGACAGTTTGCTGGAAAATTCATTATTTATGTAATTTTATGAATATAACAGATGTTGAAATAAATATAGAGACAGAATTAAAAGTACCAAGTCAATAATAAAAACAGATGAGACATAAAGAAATCATTTATTCCATTCCAATTTATCAAGGGAATCATTCTCTTTACAAAATTCCCTGAGGAAGTTTGGACCAAAGTCAAAATTAGATGTCCCCGATGAAAACCATACAAAAGGACTTCTGACAGAAAGTAAAAAAACTGAACTTTAAAAGCTGGATCAGCTTGCCATAGATTGCTTCCCACTCGACTCTACACAACAGCCTTTATCAGCCATGAAATTTAATTCACAAACAGACAAGTCTACACAGACTATCAAAGATAGATCAACACCTCTTAAAAACAAGTGTCTAAATGATGTAATTCAAACCTAAATCTTGTTGTCTACAATAGGACCCTACTATCATAAAAGAGAATTAGGCTTTCAATGAATTAAAGAATGAATGAAAACTGAATTATCTCAATAAAACTCAAGAGCATACCTTAGTATGCTTCTCCTTCTATTCTCCTCTTGTTTCTCCTTTTCCCTTTGCCTTTAAGCAATCAGAATTAGTTGAAGTACTTAAACTACCTCTTTAGTTAAGTTAACTAAAACTCAACCAAATTTTTAGTTAAGGGGGAAAAGTAATAAAATCATAATAAGGGTCTTTAATAAATAATAACTAGTAGGTCGGACCCCTTGTGACTCCCTTTAGTTCTTTAACAAACATAACACAATTAGTTAAACAATCAAACACATCCCTCCTTGTGGATCCCATTATCACTCTCATAATTTGACAATTTATATCAATGATAATTGAGATCATATCCAAAAATATATTACCCATATATCCAAAAAATAATGTGTTGTCCAAAATTTCAAAAGTCAATTGTTCTCAACAATAAATAAATAAAAACACTTAAAACCCATATTTGCCACTCTAGGAGGCAATCTTTCCTTTGTTGTTTTTGTCACCCTTTGATCTCTTTGAATTTTCCTTAGGCCGTGTGGATCCTTTAGGCCTAATCTCACTGATCACATGAGAGTAATCATCTCTCAAATGCATGTGGGAAGACACAAATTTGGCAGAGTCATTTGAGGGTGAGGAGGGGGAAACAACAGATTTGTTTTTTCAGGAGCATAGTGGGCCTCAGTTTTTAACATTTTTCTTGCATGGGAAGATTGTATTGGTGAGTGTACAGGATAAGCTTGGAAAATTTGATTAATAGTTGGAGGAGCAGGTAAAGACAAGTTAGACCAGTCACGATGTCGGGAGACTGTCGAGTGGACAATCTCTTTCCATCCGTTGTTTTCAGGGACTTCAGGTTGTAGTGAGACATGAGGTGGCACTGGGATACATTCGACATGTGGGGCTTGGAAGGGAGGCCTTTTTGTCCTAGGTTGGACCACTCCTTGCCCAATCCAGTGAAAAAATCTAGCTTGAAATAGCTGGCTCAACTCTTGCGAGTCTACATCAAAATGTATAGAGAATCTTGGCCTTCTAGGGCCCCTGTTCCAATTTCCTCTTCCTCTGTTACCCTGACCATGGCTACCTCTACTGAAAAATCTAATTTATGTATACATTATTGATTAACAAATAGTTTCTTCAACAACCATACATGACATCTCTTTTAAATATGAAACAAAGTTTGGCTCAACAACACATCAGACTCATGTAATCCAATCCATACAAATCATTTAATACTTGTCAATGAGCAGAGGGTGAATAAGGGTTATGGGATATGTGAAGGATTGTATTGAACGAAAAGTGTTAAGATGAGGGGGGATAAATCATGATTACTGCTCAACAAATCATCAAACAATCAACTGTATCGTAAATCAAAAGAATATATCGTTGTAATTCATCCATGTGTGATCCTTTAACTGTCATAATACATAATTTATCTTAACTATAATTTAATTTTAAGAACAGGGAGTGGATAGTGAATATGGGAAGGCGAGGGGACTTGTAATGTGAGAAAAGTGAAAGAATGGTAGGGAAAAGAACAAATATTGTTCTTAAACCAATTAAGTAATCCATAAAAACAACTATGTATTCAATACAAGGATACCAATACCAATTAACAATTACTGTGTGTCAAAATTGTTCACTGTCCCACATCCAATTTCTTCAAAAATCTCAATTAAACAGTCTATTATCATACTCAGGATCACTATGCCTTTCAACAATCCTATTAAGAGAGTAGTTGGTTTCTTTCATTTATTTTCCTTTCATTTAAAGAAAATCAAAAGAAACACACAGTCACATTGCTCCATCGCTATCCATCATATATTGCAATAAACTATCAACCACTATCCATAATTCACAATTTTCCCAAATAAAACATATAATTAGCAAATAGTTTCTTCAATCTACATCTTGGCATAATGGCCACCCTATAACCAACCTCTAAGATACGTTGATGCCAATACCACAAAAATAATCCCACAACTAGGTGAATAACCTACAACCAGGTGAATAAGCCCCGACCATGGCTCTGGAACATACACAGTGACCAAAAGGTAGTTCAAAAACATACACAACAACCCCATAGCAGTCCGAATATAACTGAACATGGTTACCCATAACTGTGAGGAAGCAGCCAACAAGGATAAACAGAGTAGAACCCTTCAAAAAAATACCCATAACCACTTAAAACAATAGAGAGCCATGACAGTTTTCACCACACAGAACAACCAATGAATGCATAATTCACCCAACCAATTATTTTACTTGCAAAACAGATAATCACACAGTCATTACAGAGAGAAGACCCAAGCATTTACACAGTTTCCAATCTCAGGAAAACACAAACCAACGCATCATTGAGCCATCGTTCGTTCATACACAGAGTGAAATTCATGGATGGGCGAAAATAACCATACCTTTAACCAATAGCTTTAAAAAGGGCGAGTTAGGCGAGAAATTCCTTCCAGGCTTGAATCTCAGAGCTTAACCACCAACAAAACCAAATGCAACAATAACCATACTATGGTTACGGCATGATGGAAGAAGTATGGAGTGACGTGCATTTACTGCATGTCGCTTCCATCTTCCTCTACATTCAATTTCGAAGTACATGATAGCCAACGATCACCAATACCATTAACCACGCCATTAATTCCATCCATTGAAACTTGTGACCATATTGCTTGCCAAATGCGCCACCCAAAATTCATATCAACTATTTCCAATACCATACTATGCCATATATCAAATGCGCCTAATATAACTCAATTTAAAATCACATAGCCACTAACCATTTGCAGTTAGGATTAATACTAACTTGTTTCATTTATTTTTGCACATAACTTCTAACATAGTATAGTATATCCCCTTTTTTTTGGATTTTTTGCAAGTTTCTTTCTCATTTCTTTTGTTTTACATTGTTACTAACATATGTCTTGTGTAGGTATAGGCAGGTAACAAATCATGGTGACATGATCAAACATAACACGATAATATATATGTTAATCATAACATAAAATTAAGCTTTGAATAACAGAACATCAATAAAATGCATCATCCACCTGTCATTACGTAAAAAAAAACAAATCCAAGACTGCATCATCAACCATATATTGACCCTGTAAGAAGTATCGAAAAAACAACATAAAAAGTGTGATATGACTATCTCTGAGCCTCCAGTCTACAAGGGGGTCCCACCTACTAGTATTATATCTTATTAGCATAGTTTAAATAATAGGCTTTAGCAATACTTTGCGGGCAAAATTCCTCGTTGCTATTTTTATCGTCAACACGCTCTAGTTAATATTTCCTTCAATTGTTGAAAACTCTCTTCACACTTTGAAGTCCATTCGAACTTCACTCCTTTTTTTTGAAAAACAATGATTGGACTTGCAATCTTTGAGAATCCCTTTATAAATATTTGGTAATAACCGACAAGATCCATGAATGATCTAACCTCTGTGACATTTCTTAGAGATGTCCATCCTCTAATGGCCTCTATCTTGTCAGGATCAACTTAATCCCTTATTCTGAAAGTATATACCCCAAGTAGTGAACATTATTTTGATAAAATATGCACTTACTTAGCTTAGCATACAATCTATTCTCTCCTCAAACTTGTAAAACCATTCTTAAATGTTGCTCATGTTCCTCTTATAAATTAGAGTAGATTAGTATATCATCTAAGAACACAATTACAAACATGTATAGGTACTCCCTAAACACTCCATTCATTAGATACATAAGAAAAACTAGGGCATTTGATAATCCAAATGGCACTACCGTGAATTCATAATTCCCATATCTTGTCCTGAACGTAGTCTTGTTGATGTCTTCTTCTTTAATCCTCACTATATGATAGTCTGATCTCAAGTCAATCTTGGAAAATATCCTCGCACCTTACAACCGATCAAACACATCATCAATTCTTGGAAAATGATATTTGTTCTTTATGGTGACCTTATTCAGCCATCTAAAATCAATAGGCAGCCTTAAGGTTCCATATTTCTTCTTCACAAAAAGAACTTGGGCTATACAAAGTGACACACTTGGGATTATATACCGCTTATTTAACAATTCTTCAAGTTCCATCTGCAACTCTTTCAATTCTGGTGTGCCCATTTTGTGTGGTGTCTTGAACACTAGGGAAGCTCCTAGCACCAAATCAATAGAGAAATAAATGTCTCTCTTTGGTGGAAATCCTGGGATTTCTCTAAAAACATATTCAAATCCTTTAGGATGGGATGGTATTCAATGCCTGCCACTTTATCTTTGGTTTCCTCTTCCATATGGGATGCAAAAATATAACATCCTTTACTGAATTTGTTTTTCAGCTAGACATATATGAAATCTCTCTAACAACTACAACTCTTGAAATGCCTTGAATCTTTCCTTGCTACCCTTCTTCATCAAGACATGTAATTTTCTTATTGTAACATTCTAGGAAAACATGGTGTTTTTCCAACCAATCCATGCCAATTAGATAGTCATATGAAATCAATGGTATGATGTTTACATCCACCATTGTAATGAGTCCATTCATGTGTATTTGAAAATATTTAACCAACTCATTGATTTTCCTCTTAGCCCTTGTGGCTAACTGAACTAACCAAGATTTCTTATGCTTGCTCCTTTGAAAGTGAAATATTTCAACAATGTTAGCATTTATGTAACTATGGCTAGCTCCAGAATCAACTAATATTACTATGGGTTGGTTATCAATCTTACTGTTAAGGACCCAAGACTAAATACAAAATCACCACAATAGATATACAAGAATAATATGAAAAATCTTCTCTATTACTATCAAACCCTTGAGGTAGAGCAACACCATACAATGGATCCTATTATGGAAGAGATTCTCTCCTGTTCACTTGCCTCTTCGAGGGGGCATCCTCCTATTGAGCTACTACTCCAAATACAAGATTTCTCTCCTTATCCCATTACATTGTTTGAACCCCTTTATATAGTGCTACCATCATCTAAGAACATTCTAGAGGAGGAATCTTCTAGAAGTAGAACCTTCTAAGAAGTCATCTTACATTTATTAAATCTAACTATCCATTTATTATATCTAACTACCATAGTGGGTCTTATTTAATAATATAGTGGACCTAGTCCACTTTACATTGAATGGCCTTCACTATTATCACTATGGGCCCTCTAGGTCCCACCACTACCTCTCTAGCTACCTTACATTCCATCCCCCTTATGAAAACATTGTCCTCAATGCTTGATGTACAACCATATACCAGGGTCCCATGGATAAGTGTGGACCATAGTGCTAAAGTAGATTGGAGAACCAAGGTCCCATTGAGAAATAGAAGCCACCATGCTGAAGTATTCCAACCGCCATTGTAAACTAGGGTCCCATGTGTTGTAGGAAAATCTCCCTGCAGACAGGTAGATCACCTCTAAGGCTTGACCTTAACCCTAGACAGAAAAATGCTTAACGTGGACACTGACTTCCCTTCAAATCCATCTAAACTAATGCATGATAAGGGAGGATAACAGAAGTACCTTTTAATCGACGTTTGTCCCTGCACGCTCCGAGTTGCTCTCCAATCCTTTTCTCCTCGCTGAGGTCTGTGGACAAAACAAGATACGACCACTTCCTACTCTATTGACATTAGCTCGAAAACAGATCTATCACTAAATGATAAGTTCATGCAACATTAGACACAAACTAGAAAGAAACAGGCCAAGCGTTTCATATTAATGAGAATAACGACAACAATACTTACAATCGTAGATGCGAATGCAACAGCTTCGTCAAGTCCTCTTCGTCTAACCCTTGCCTGAAAGATCCACAACCTGGATAACAGCAGCTTCACTGATCATTCTCCTTTGGCTGACTGTCAGTTTCCTCCAAGATCATAAGTTTCCTATGTTCAGTTCTTCCCCCTTTCCACCATCATAGAGCCTGTTTATATAGGTTAGGAGGGGTCTAACCTCTTGAGTTATGTTTAGAACCAGTTGGGAACCACCTCCTTGGATCAGGGATCTTTTGATGAAACCAAGAATTCGAGCACAACTGCCTTCTAATCTCGAATGATATCCTCCTCATTCGACTCAATGGGCTAACAATTGACCCAGAATAGGGAGCGCTCCCCCAAAAGGGGTATCAGAGCGTTGTAGCGCTCCTGGTGTGCCTTGGAAAAATGCCAGCGCTCTTAAGGTGAGCAACGCTCCTCCAGAAGGGCCTAAAGGGCGTTATAACGCTCCTTGAACCATAGTAGAGAAGCGCCAGTGCTTCTGAAGCTATAGCAGGGGAGCGTTCCCCCTCCAAATCAGTGTTTCAGGGCCTCTTTCAGGTGTCAAGAGTTATTTGATTCCAGTGGATCAGTTCTTGATCTCCAAATCAGTCATATGAGGTGCCATAAGTGCCTTCTTAGCGTCGTTATCACGACATCATGCCTGAACATTGTTTGCGACACTAATAATCAACTTGCGACACTTGCGAAAGTTGTAGGGAAGATGCGACACTTACAACGACTGATAGGGACAATGCGACACTTATCCATCTGAGCAATTTTGACGTGTAACAGAATGCCCCCCAAAGTATGAAGTCAGAAGATGTGAACTGATGACTGAAATGCTTTGTAGACGCTCAAGCAAGGGTATAGACTCGGAGAACCTGACGAAAGATGCACACAAACATCCAACAAATATCATGACATATTTCAAAACCCAAGGCAGGCATACCTATGCTTGGGTGATCAAGACTTGCAAGATATGGCCGCCATAGAATACACTGCGGATCCATAATCGTATTGGTAACAAAAAGGTAT
>ML800327.1:75262-104417 GCA_009831015.1 Picea engelmannii
TACCAATTCGCAGTCAGCCCCTGGGCGGGAACAGTCGACAGTTCGATCTGAACGTACGGGCAGGGTATCAAGCCCGAAACCAACTAAGAGGCTTCCATGCAGTAATTGTGGATTTACCTCAAAGTGATCCCCATAATACGATCCGACCTCCACAAACAGTTAAACCACGGAGGGTTAGTCCCCGTAGCTTACCCGAATGCAACCTCGTGCGTAACCCCTGTGTGAGAGGGGGGTCCCAGGCAGACTTATACGATAACTAGATTTACTCTCCCTAACTCAGGATACTAATGTTTGTTTTGACAACTTTGGAGAGTTATGCTCACAGCCTAATCCAAAGTACTACACCTATTCTACTGTTGGTGGAGGATTCTTAGCAAAGAAAAAGTTCTAGATAAATTTTAATTGGCGTTGATTTTTATGGCTGTTCTTTACGCAAAGGGGTGCATGGAAGCGAAACAAATGAAATTGTGACTCAGACCCAAAGAATGCATCGATCATGATAAACAGTCTTTTCCTTTCGATGAATATCTAGCTATGGGAGAGAGAGAGTTCTTTCACTAGCAAACACAACTACGGAATGCTCTCAAACAATTATTTTTCTCAATCAAATCCTAATGTGATGCAAAAACTCTTAAATGCCTTCCAATATGCTCAATCAATCATGAAGATATATTTATTGTTTGTGTATGATCAATACAATTAAAATGCTTATCTTTGCTAATTATCTTCTCGGTATGAATGGAAACCAAACTAGCATAAGCAAAAGTCATGCAAACAATACACCCTTCGTAGCAATCAAACGAAAAATGAAAGAAATGAAGCAATCAAAGAAAAACAAACTTCACACCCAAAAACAAGAGTTGAAGAACAAATGACTTTGACTGAAAACAAGATACAGAGGTCTGTATACCTTTGATGACCTTCACCAGGGTCTTCGCTCAATTGAAGAGAAAAGAAAAGCAATGCATAGGTTCCAAGCTTTACTCAACAGAAAAAACTCAATGCAAAAAGGTGAAGAAGGTTACAAGATCCAATCAACAAGGTGTTTATTCTTCAAAAAGATAGATGTCAATGCTAAAAGGGAAGACAAATTGACTCACTAGATCACTCAGCAGAAGAGCCACAGAGGAAAACCCTGAAAAATGCAATTGTGGAGGGTTTTTTGGCCAAAAGGGGGTTGGCGCTCTGTTGCCAAGGGTAAAGAGCGTTATAGCGCTCTGTGTAAGGTTACTAGAAGCGTTGGCTCTGATAACACTAGGTCAGGGGCGCCAGGGTCTAAAAGTCCCAGAAATGTCAAGAAATTTCAAAAAATGAGATCTGAGCTTGATAAGTATGCTGAATGTACCAAGGTAAGGAGCCAATCAGCTCATGAAACTAACCAAAGAGGGGTAAACCAGGTTTGAAACAATCAAGGGACAGAACAAGGTCAATGAGGAGAAAAATCAAAACAAGAGGTTTCGATTCGAGGCTATCTCCCCAGCGGAGTCGCCAGTTTCTGTTGTAGGAAAATCTCTCTGCGGACAGGTAGATCACCTCTAAGGCTTGACCTTAACCCTAGACAGAAAAATGCTTAACGTGGACACTGACTTCCTTTCAAATCCATCTAAACTAATGCATGATAAGGGAGGATAACAGAAGTACCTTTTAATCGACGTTTGTCCCTGCACGCTCTGAGTTGCTCTCCAATCCTTTGCTCCTCGCTGAGGTCTGTGGACAAAACAAGATACGACCACTTCCTACTCTATTGACATTAGCTCGAAAACAGATCTATTACTAAATGATAAGTTCATGCAACATCAGACACAAACTAGAAAGAAACAGGCCAAGCGTGTCATATTAATGAGAATAACGACAACAGTACTTACAATCGTAGATGCGAATGCGACAGCTTCGTCATGTCCTCTTCGTCTAACCCTTGCCTGAAAGATCCACAACCTGGATAACAACAGCTTCATTGATCACTCTCCTTTGGCTGACTGTCAGTTTCCTCCAAGATCATAAGTTTCCTATGTTCAATTCTTCCCCCTTTCCACCATCATAGATCCTGTTTATATAGGTTAGGAGGGGTCTAACCTCTTGAGTTATGTTTAGAACCAGTTGGAAACCACCTCCTTGGATCAGGGATCTTTTGATGAAACCAAGAGTTCGAGCACAACTGCCTTCTAATCTCGAATGATCTCCTCCTCATTCGACTCAACGGGCTAACAATTGACCCAGAATAGGGAGCGCTCCCCCAAAAGGGGTATCAGAGCGTTGTAGCGCTCCTGGTGTGCCTTGGAAAAGCGTCAGCGCTCTTAAGGTGAGCAGCGCTCCTCCAGAAGGGCCTAAAGGGCGTTATAACGCTCCTTGAACCATAGTAGAGAAGCGCCAGCGCTTCTGAAGCTATAGCAGGGGAGCGTTCCCCCTCCAAATCAGTGTTTCAGGGCCTCTTTCAGGTGTCAAGAGTTATTTGATTCCAGTGGATCAGTTCTTGATCTCCAAATCAGTCATATGAGGTGCCATAAGTGCCTTCTTAGCGTCGTTATCATGGAATCATGTCTGAACATTGTTTGCGACACTAATAATCAACTTGCGACACTTGCGAAAGTTGTAGGGAAGATGCGACACTTACAACGACTGATAGGGACAATGCAACACTTATACATCTGAGCAATTTTGACATGTAACACCATGTCCAATTGTTGATGTGAAGCTCACATGGAAGATATTAGCACCCAATAACCGGCTGAAAATGATGCTCCCAATACTAACACCTATCATGTGGATCCAAATAAAAATATCCATCCACATAGTGGGAGATGATCAAAGATGAATCTGGAAGGAACAATACCATTGTAGAATATGCAGGCTGGATGCTTGTAACTAGCTCCTAATGTGGGACATTGATGTTCTCTATAAAAGGTGGAGTAGAGTCATCAAATAAAATATGAAAGTGGTTGTCATCCCAGAAATGACAACTATCCATATACCAATCATCACAATCGGCGTCAAAATCATACCAAACATGTATTTCTTGATTATATTAATCCCTAATGTCCACCATAAGAAACCTCTCTTGCATGTTATCCAATGAATCTTGAATACTACGAAAACTATCATTGAGGCCATCTGCAAGGTCATGCAATCTAACATCCAATGTGTCATACAATTGGGATTTGAATGATTCAAGAATTTCTTTGAGGGTTTGAGAGAAAATAGTCATCTGAACACCCTATGAACTCTTCGGTCCCGCAGTTGTTACGAAAAAACCCAAAAATAGAACAATAACTTACGGCAAAAAATTGCGATTTTTTCTAGAAAAACTCTAAAAAACTATTGAATTTAAAATGCTCATAAATTCACTTCCCGGACTCCATTTTGAATGAATTGTTTTTTGAAATTGGGTGAAATTATGAAAGGAACTCATATCTGTAATTTGTTTGGGAAAATTCGGCCTCTAGATACTACAGAAATAAAATAAAATCACGCTGCCGTCTACGGAGAAAACCCTGAAAAACTGCAGATTTTAAAACTTCAATATCTTGACTTCCCGGACTCCGTTTCAAACGATTTTTTTTTTCAACTTGGGTGTTTTTATGAGAGAAAATCAGATATACAACCTGTTTTTATAATTTTTTCACAAAAATATACCAAAAATTTCTGGAATGTCGCGGCCCTATTTTTTCTTCTCTGAAAAAAAAACTGCAAAAATAGAAAATATTTGTGCACAATGTATGCCAAAGAAAGTGCTCTGATACCACTTGTTAAGGACCCAAGACTGAATAAAAAATCACCATAATAGATATACAAGAACAATATGCAAAATCTCATCTATTACTATCAAAGCCTTGAGTTGGGCAACACCATACAATGGATCCTATTATGGAAGGGATCATCTCCTGTTCACTTGGTTTTTCGAGGGGGCATCCTCCTATTGAGTTACCACTCCAAATACAATACTTCTCTTCATGTCCCATTACATTAATGTAAGATAGCTAGAGAGATAGAGGGGGGGGGGCAGAGGGCCCATAATGATAATAGTGGAGGTCATTCAATCTAAAGTGGACTAGGTTCTCTATATTATTAAATAAGGTCCACTATGGTAGTTAGATATAATAAATGGGTAGTTAGATACAATAAATGTAAGAGGACTTCTTAGAAGGTTCTACTTCTAGAATGTTCTTAGGTGATGGTGGCACTATATAAAGGGGTTCAAACAATGTAATGGGACATGCAGAGAAGTATTGTATTTGGAGGGGTAGCTCAATAGGAGGATGCCCCCTCGAAGGAGCAAGTGAATAAGAGAAAATACCTTCTATAATAGGATTCATTGTATGGTGTTGCCCTACCTCAAGGGTTTGATAGTAATAAATGAGATTTTGCATATTGTTATTGTATATCTGTTGTAGTGCTTTTGTATTCAGTCTTTGGTTCTTAACAATTTTTAAGAACCTGCTAGATGATAGTGGAGGTCATTCAATGTAAGGTGGACTAGCTCCACTATATTATTAAATAAGGCCCACTATGGTAGTTAGATATAATAAATGGGTAATTAGATATAATAAATGTAAGAGGACTTCTTAGAAGGTTCTACTTCTAGAAGATTCCTCCTCTAGAATGTTCCTAGGTGATAGTAGCACTATATAAAGGGGTTCAAGCAATATAATGAGATATGAAGAGAAGTATTGTATTTGGAGTTGTATCTCATTAGGAGGAGGCCCCCTCGAAGAGGCAAGTGAACAGGAGATGATCCCTTCCATAATAAGATTCATTGTATGGTGTTGCCCTACCTCAAGGGTTTGATAGTAATAAAATATATTTTGCATATTATTCTTGTATATTTGTTTTTGGTGTTTTTGTATTCAGTATTTGGTTCTTAACAAATGGTATCATAGCACTTTCCTGGACATACATTGTGGACAAATATTTTTTATTTTTGCAAATTTTTTTTTTGGAGAAGAAAAAAAAGAGGGCCGCGACATTACAGAAATTTTTGGTACATTTATGTGAAAAATTTGCAGAAATAGGTTGTAGATATGAGTTCCCCTGATAAAAACACTCAAGTTGAAAAAACAAATCGTCTGAAACGGAGTTCGGGAAGTCAATATATTGAAGTTTTAAAATCTGTAAATTTTCAGGATTTTTTCTGTGGACGGTGGCACGATTGTTTTTTATTTCTATAGTAGCTAGAGGCCAAATTTGTCCAAACAAATTACAGATCTGAGTTCCTCTCACAATTTCACCCAATTTAAAAAAACAATCAGCCGAAACGGAGTCCGAGAAGTGAAGTTATGAGCATTTTAAATTCAACAGTTTTTTAGGGTTTTTACATAAAAAGCCATGATTTTCTGCCGTAACTTATTGTTTTATTTTTGGGTTTTTTCATGACGGCTGCGGGACCGAAGAGTTCATAGGGTGCTCAGATGGCTATTTCTTCATGTAAGGTAGCTAGAGAGGTAGTGGTGGGGCTCATATGGCCCATAGTGATAATAGTGGAGGCCATTCAATGTACGGTGGACTAGGTCCACTATATTATTAAATAAGACCCACTATGGTAGTTAGATATAATAAATGGGTAGTTAGATTTAATAAATGTTAGAGGACTTCTTAGAAGGTTATACTTTTAGAAGATTCCTCCTCTAGAATGTTCTTAGGGGATGGTAGCACTATATATAGGGGTTCAAGCAATGTAATGAGACATGAAGAGAATTATTGTATTTGGAGCGATAGCTTAATAGGAGGATGCACCCTCGCAAAGAAAAGTGAACAAGAGAGGATCCCTTCCATAATAGGATCCATTGTATGGTGTTTCCCTACCTCAAGGGTTTGATAGTAATAGAGGATATTTTGCATATTATTCTTGTATATCTATTGTGGTGATTTTTTATTCAGTCTTGGGTCCTTAACAAGTGGTATCAGAGTACTTTACTTGAAATACATTGTGGAAAATATTTTCTATTTTTGCAGTTTTTTTTTCCGGAGAAGAAAAAATAGGGCCATGACATTCCATACATTTTTTATACATTTCTGTGAAAAAATTGTAGAAACAAGTTGTATATCTGAGTTCCTCTCACAAGAAATCTCAAGTTTAAAAAAAATCGTCTGAAACAGAGTCCGGGAAGTCAAGATATTGAAGTTTTAAAATCTGCAATTTTCAGGGTTTTTTCCTTGGACGACGGTGTGATTTTATTTTATTTCTATAGTATCTGGAGGCCGAATTTTTCCAAACAAATTATAGATCTGAGTTCCTCTCATAATTTTACACAATTTCAAAAAAAAAAATTAGCCGAAATGGAGTCCGGGAAGTGAAGTTATGAGCATTTTAAATTCAACAATGTTTTAGGGTTTTTCTAGAAAAAGCCGCGATTTTCTGTCTTGAGTTATTGTTCTATTTTTGGGTTTTTTTCATGACGGCTGCGGGAAAAAAGAGTTCATAGGGTGTTCATATGGCTATTTCCTCTCAAACCCTCAAAGAAATTCTTGAATAATTCAAATCTCAATTGTATGACACATTGGATGCTAGATTGCATGACCTTGCAGATGACCTCAATGATAGTTTTCGTAGTATTCAAAATTCATTGGATAGCATGCATGAGAAGTTTCTTATGGTGGGCATCATGGATGAATATAATCAAGAAATACATGCTTGGCATGATTTTGAGGTCGATTGTGATGATTGGTATATGGATAGTTGTCATTTCTGGGATGACAACCACTTTTATATTTTACTTGACGACTCTACTCCACCTTCAGTAGATAAGATCAGTGTCCCACATCAGGAGCTAGTTACCAATGTCCAACCCGCATATTCTATAATGGTATTGTTCTTTCCAGATTCATCTTTGATCATCTCCCACTATGTGGATGGATATTCTTATTTGGATCCACATGATAGGTGTCAGTATTGGGAGCATAATTTTTAGTTGGTTATTGGGTGCTAATATCTTTCATGTGGGGTTCACATGAGCAATTGGACATGGGACTCTGGTTTACAATGGCGGTTGGAATACTTCAGCATGGTGGCTTCTATTTCTCAATGGGACCCTGGTTCTCTAGTCTACTTCAACACTATGGTCCACACTTATCCATGAGACCCTGGTATATGGTTGTACATCAAGCGTTGGTGACAACGCTTTTATAAGGGGGATGGAATGTAAAGTAGTTAGAGAGGTAGTGGTGGGACCCAGAAGGCCCATAGTGATAATAGTAGAGGCCATTCAATGTAAGGTGGACTAGGTCCACTATATTATTAAATAAGACCCACTATGGTAGTTAAATATAATAAATGGGTAGTTAGATTTAATAAATGTAAAATGACTTCTTAGAAGGTTCTACTTCTAGAAGATTCTTCCTTTAGAATGTTCTTAGGTGATGGTAGCACTATATAAAGGGGTTCAAGCAATGTAATGGGACATGAAAAGAAATATTGTATTTGGAGTGGTAGCTCAATATGAGGATGCCCTCTCGAAGAGACAAACGAATAGGAGATGATCCATTCCATAATAGGATCCATTGTATGGTGTTGCCCTACCTCAAGGGTTTGATAGTAATAAATGAGACTTTGCATATTGTTCTTGTATATCTATTGTGGTGATTTTGTATTCGGTCTTGGGTCATCTTCATATTTGCAGGAAAGTGCATTCGCAACCACATTGTCTTTGTCTTTTTTGTAAATGATCTTATAATCATATCCAAAGAGCTTAGTCACCCATTTTTGTTGTTCTGGGGCCGAAATGCGTTGTTCCATAAAATACTTGAGGCTTTGATGGTCTGTCTTAATTTGGAAACGTTGCCCCAATAGATAAGGGCTCCACAGATCAACGACATGCACAATATCCAACATTTCCTTTTCATAGATGGATTTTCCCATATTTCTTTCAGATAGTTTCTTGCTGGTAAAGGCCAAAGGTCGACTCTCTTGCATAAGGATAACTTCAATTCCTTTCCTCGAGACATCACATTCCAACACAAAGGTATTTGTGAAATCGGGAAGGGCAAAGACTGGAGTGTTGCACATGACCATCTTCAAGGTTTGAAAATCTTGGGCAACGACTGAAGTCCAAGTGAAAGAGTTATTTTTTAGGAGAGTAGTGAGAAATGTTGCAATCTTCCCATAATTCTTAACAAACTTGCGATAATACCCTGTTAAGCCCAGAAATCCATGCAAGCTCTTAAGAGTCTTTAGGTGAGGCCAATTTTGCATAGCTTCAATCTTTTTAGGATCCACCCTGACGCCATACTTGCCAACCATATGACCCAAGTATTCTACTTCTGAGGCGCCAAAAGCACATTTAGACTGTTTCAGGAAAAGTTGGTGCTGAGAGAGTAGATGGAGAACTCGATCCACATGAGAAAGATTGTTTTCCCAGGTTTTGCTATAGATGAGGATATCATCAAATAAAACTAAGACAAAATGGTGGAGAAAATGACGGAAGACATGATTCATGAGGCTTTGGAAGGTGGAGGGGGCATGACCAAAAACTCATAGTGGCCCTCATGAGTTCTAAAGGAAGTATTGGGAATGTCTGCCTATTTCATACGTATCTAGTGGTAGCCTGAACGAAGATCCAGTTTAGTGAAGAATTGGGCGCCACTCAATTCATCCATGAGGTCATCAATGACAGGAATGGGGAATTTGTCTTTGATGGTAAGTTTGTTGAGGGCACGGAAGTCAGGACACATTCGCCAAGAACCTTCTTTCTTTAGGACCATAACAACAGGAGAAGAGTAGGGGCTCATACTAGGGTGGATACGCCTGCATTAAGGAGTTCCTGGACCATTTTCTCAATTTCATTTTTTTGGGAAAATGGGTGACGATACAGACGGATATTGGGAGGAAGGCTTCCGGGTACAAGGGGAATGGAATGATCATGAACACCACGGGAAGGAGGGAGTCCTTGGGGAGTGGAAAAGACCAATTGATGTTTAGAAATGATGGTTTGGAGGTCTTGTGGGACTGAGGATGTCTCTGTTGCTTGTATGGCATGGTGTTGGGCGATAACACCAGAATGACTTTTTTTGAGCAGTTTTTCCATGCGATGGGAACTAATGATCTCAGGTGAACCGGCGGTGATGCCTTGGAACTTATATTGGTGTCCCTCCTAGTCGAATTGCATGGATAAGTCTTTAAAATCCATGATAATGGGACCCAAAGTCCTTATCCAGTCTACACCCAAGACAATGTCACAACCTCCCATGTCGATAGCAAACATATGGGATTTCAGGTGGTAGTCACCAATTTGGAGACGCACATTTTAACAATGCCCTTAACATTTCATGGAACCACCATTAGCAATCATGATTTGGAAATTATTGACGGCATGGATGTAGCAATGAGTTTCTTGGGCAATGCAGCGATGACTAAAATTATGGGTCCTGCCACTATCAACTAGAATAATGACCTTTTGATGCTTGATGTAACTGATTATCTTGAGGGTTTGGGGAGAAGAGAAGCCAGTGAGAGCAGTGAGGGAAATGACTGGTTCTGCTTCGGGAGGGTCTGAGGGAGGGGTTATGTTAATGGATTTAGGTGACTCAGACACAAGGGGATTTTCTACATCCTCTTCCAAAATATCCTCGGAGATGGCCATAAAAAGCTTATGTTCTTTACACTTGTGGCCTGGGAAATATTTGTTATCACAGTTATAACAAAGGCCTTTGAGTTGACGTTCAACCATTTCAGCCCTGGTCAATTTTTGGATCTTTAGTGGAGTAGAGGGACTAGTGGGATTTACTGGTTTAGGGTGAGGGATAAAGGAGGATTTTCAGTTCTGAGAAGATACAACCTGTTGTACTTCTTTAGCTCTTTTAGTAGCCTCCACCCAACTCCGAGGCCGAGCCATGAGGACATGGGTCTGAATCTCATCCTTGAGGCCGCTGATAAAACACTCGAAAAAAGGTATCAGACATGCCCTCTGTTCTAAAATCCAAGCGCTCAAATGCAGCTATAAAGTCTTCCACTATTCCTAATTGTTTCAACTTTGTCAAACGGCCCAAATGGTTGGTGTCAGTGTCAAAGCGTTCATAAATCTCTACCACAAAGTGTGTCCAAGCAATATACCCTTGACGAGAGGTTTTTCTCGATTGCCACCATTTCCACTGTTGTTGATCTAGATGGAGAACACCATACCGAAGTTTGGTCAAGTCATCTGTAATGTCGTATAAAGAGAAATAATATTCCATTTGGGTTACCCAACCAATGGGGTCCGAGCCATCAAATTTGATCACATCTGCCCATGATAGTCATATGTCACGTCAAAAGTGATGGTTCTGAGAGTTATTGGAATGAGAGGAATGGTCACCTTCAGGATGTGGAGGTGAGGAAGACGAAGGGTTATCTGTAGGAATATGCAGTTTGGTGCAGAGTGCTGAAAAGACTGATTCAAGCTAGGTGGTGAGGTCTTGTTTGATTTCCTCCATTGAGGATTGCATGGTGGTATTGATGGTTGCAACATTAGCACTGAGTTGTTTCACTTCTTGTTGGGTTTCGATGAGACCAGATTGCAAGGTGTTGAAGTGAACTTCCAAGTCTTGGCTACGGGTATGGGCCATGATGATGGAGGAAGTGAAAATGAGCGAGCGGGGTCAATTTTTTTTTTACTGAAAAATGATATGGATGAATGTGATAAGGGAGAAGAGATGAATCCAATGGAATAGGTCTCAAATAATGGTGAAATTTTTTGCAGACTCCAGTCTGAAGAATAATGCAGAGAGAAAATGCCCAAATGCTTAACCAGAAAGAAATGTATATTTACTTGGCAACCCGAACACAGTTGTGCGGCAATAGATCTTGTCTGTTTTAATTTGTTTATGTTTCTGTCCCCAAGGGTTAGGTATTCAAGGGTTCTACAGACAAGGGTTTGCCCTGTGCTATAGATTTCTAATATACGTGCGAGGTCCAACAGTAGTACTCGACCCAATATCTCAGGGCACTAAATAAGGATGATAGACTTCACCCTTAGCCGTACTACCCTACTACCCAGGTACTAGAGAGTATCGTCCCGAGTGTTGTTCTCGGTGACACTATAGTAGTCAGGAAGCCGATAGGTTTATCTAAAGAGGGCTACAGGTAATCTAGGTCGATCCGTACACAGGTGTTGTCTGATGCGCTACCACTCGAAGGGGTACCAACAGGGGTTACAAGGGTGACCAACAGATGTGCGCTTAAGTACCACTTGTATTTCCTGCGTGTATGAATCCCTCAACCGTGAGTTTATGCATGTAATGACAGATCTATGTGGCTTAAAGATGTCATAATACATCTCTACCCTGGAAAAAAATTTAACCCACACTTTCTACCGAGGAAAGTGCTTTGATACCACTTGTAATATACCGGATATAAAATGTATGCAGAACAGAAATAAAATGCTAGAATGGCAGAATAACAACAATATAACCAGAATATTCACCACAATAACACTAAAATGATAAGAGAATAATAACATAAATAACACTTTGAATCTGAAAGAAATGTTCACGGGCCTCTTCGAGGGGGTAACCTCCAGTTGAGCAGAGCTCTATTACAATAATATCCAAGTTAGGGTTCTCATACCCTCGACTCCTATTTATACTAAAAAGAAGCATCTAGAGGAAGATACTTCTATAAGAGAAAGCTTCTATTAGGTCTTCTTACATCCGCCTTATTCTATTTTATTGAAATGCCTTATTAATATTAACCTTTATTATATCCAAATATATTGTTCTACCTATGTGCTGGTTAGGACCCTTAACAAAGGTTTGGGAAATGTAAGGTAGTTAGAGAGGTAGTGGGGGGCCCCAGAAGGCCCATAGTGATAATAGTGGAGGTCATTCAATGTAAGGTGGACTAGGTCTACTATATTATTAAATAAGACCTACTATGGTAGTTAGATATAATAAATGGGTAGTTAGATATAATAAATGTAAGTGAACTTTTTAGAAGGTTCTACTTATAGAAGATTCCTCCTCTAGAATGTTATTAGGTAATAGTAGCACTATATAAAGGTGTTCAAGCAATGTAATTAGACATGAAGAAAATTATTGTATTTGGAGTGGTAACTCAATAGGAGGATGCCCCCTCTAAGAGGAAAGTGAATAGGAGATGATCCCTTCCATAATAGGATCCATTGTATGGTGTTGCCTTACCTCAAGGGTTTCTATAATAAATTTGTGGTTTTGTATATTGTTCTTTGAATATATTGTGTATTCATCATTTGCGGTGATTATATTTGTAGATCTATTCTGGTTCTTAATAAGTGGTATCAGATCACTTTCCTTGGCAGACATTGTGGGCAATTTTTTTTTATTTTTAGAGATTTTTATTTTTTTTCGGAGAAAAAAAAGAGGGCCGCGACATTCCAGAAATTTCAGGTATATTTCTGTGCACAATTTTTGTATCTGAGTTCCTCTCATAAAAACACCCAATTTGAAAAAACAAATCGTCTGAAAGGGAGTTCGAGAAGTCAAGATATTGAAGTTTTAAAATATGCAAATTTTCAGGGTTTTTTCCGTGGACGGTGGCATGATTTTTTTTTCCTATAGCAGCTGGAGGCCAAATTTTTCCAAACAAATTACAGATCTAATTTTCTCTCACAATTTCACTCAATTTCAAAAAAAAAATCAGCCGAAAGTCCGGGAAGTGAAGTTATGAGAATTTTAAATTCAACAGTTTTTTAGGGTTTTTTCGGAAAAAGCCGTGATTCTCTGTCGTAAATTATTCTATTTTTTGGGGTTTTCATGAAGGCTGCGGGACTGAAGAGTTCATAGGGTACTCAGATGGTTATTTCTTCTCAAACCCTCAAATAAATTCTACAGATTACTGAAGCATTGAAAGTCCAATTGTTTGACAGATTGGATGGCTTTGTAGATGGCCTCAATGATAGTTTTCGTAGTATTCAAGATTCATTGGATAACATGCAAGAGAGATTTCTTATGGCGGACCTTAGAGATGAATATAATCAAGAAATATATGTTTGGTATGATTTTGAGGCCGATTGTGATGATTGGTATATGGATAGTTGTTATTTCTGGGATGACAACCACTTCCATATTTTATTTGATGACTCTACTCCACCTTGTGTAGAGAACATCAATGTCCCACATTAGGAGCTAGTTACCAGCATCTAGCCTGCATATTCTACAATGGTAATGTTCCTTCCAAATTCATCTTTGATCATCTCCCACTATGTAGATGGATATTCTTATTTGGATCCACATGATATGTGTCAGTATTGGGAGCATCATTTTCAGTTGGTTATTAGGTGCCGATATCTTCCATGTGGGGTTCACAGGAGCAATTGGACATGGGACCCTGGTTTACAATGGTGGTTGGACTACTTCAGCATAGCGGCTTCCATTTCTCAATGGGACCCTGGTTCTCTAGTCTACTTCAATACTAAGGTCCACACTTATCCATGGGACCTTGGTATATAGTTGTACATTAAGCGTTGAGGAAAACACTTTCATAAGGGGGCTGGAATGTAAGGTAGCTAGAGAGGTAGTGGTGGGGCCCAGAGGGCCCATAGTGATAATAGTGGAGGCCATTCAATGTAAGGTGGACTAGGTCCACTATATTATTAAATAAGACCCACTATGGTAGTTAGATATAATAAATGGGTAGTTATATATAATAAATGTAAGAGAAATTCTTAGAAGGTTCTACTTCTAGAAGATTCCTCCTTTAGAATGTTCTTAGGTGATGGTAACACTATATAAAGGGGTTCAAGCAATGTAATGAGACATGAAAAAAAATATTGTGTTTGGAGCGGTAGCTCAATAGGAGGATGCCCCCTTGAAGAGACAAGTGAGCACGAGAGGATCCCTTCCATAATAAGATCCATTGTATGGTGTTGCCCTACCTCAAGGGTTTGATAGTAATAAGAGAGATTTTGCATATTGTTATTCTATATCTATTGTGGTGTTTTTGTATTCAGTTATTTGGTTCTTAACAATATTGTTAAGTACCTATACCAGATCTGCAAATATACTTCAATAATACCAAGAATAAACCATAAACCATTCACCATAACATGAACACAAGAAATAAAGAAAACCCTTGAGGTAGGGTAACACCATTTATTAATCCTTATGGAAGGATAAAACTCCTCAAACAATATTTGCTTGTACAATCACAATATTCTTCACTATGTTTCATTACATTGCTTACACTTCTTTATATAACTCTATTTATCTCCTAGGAACCTTCTAGAGAGCCTTCTCATATTTATTACATCCAACTACCATAGTGGGTCTTTATTATAGTGTACCTAGTCCACCTTACATTGAATGACCACATTCTCATATATTAAATGACTTCCACTAATAACACATAACTACATTCCCATTGGGTACCTCTCTAGGTACCCCATATTACCTCCCTAGGTATACTACATCCCATCCCCATTCATATGTTTCGTCCTCGAAACATGGGAAGAAACTATACAATATGATCGACTGAGCAATGTAGCCAACTGGTATCAAGTACGACCATCCATCCATCCCAATGGAAGTCAAACATGATGTCTATTTTCTACCTTGCCACCCTGATCTTGCTCTGGATCATGTCGGGGTTGCCATGGGATTGTTTCTGTAGCTTGAGCTCTTCCCGTAGTACCGGTAGTCCTCCATGCACCTCTTGATCGGTTTTCTGTCTGGTGCCCTGTTGGTGCATAAATGTGTTGATGTACACGCCCTTTCCTTGATGAATTTTGTGTCTCTATATGATGTGGATGGTGATATACAACAAATATAGGAATTTATTCATTTTTATTCAAATCTGCAACACTTTGTGCCTTTGAGTCAATGACCTCCTTAGCTTCTTGATTATGTTCTTCTTGTAGTTTTGTTTCATCTCCTTTTGTAGACTTTGCCTCTGATTCAACTTCAAACTCGGTAATAACTTCTTTGTTAGCTTCCATGGGCCCATCTTTCTTATTGAGAGACACATCCTATAATGCGATTTTCTTTTTCTTGTACCACAAATTCAAAAACTTATTTTTCACATTAATATTAATGGTACCCATTGATTCTATCCAAGGATATCCGAAAACAATATCCACTTCATATATTCATAGCATAAAAATCTGAATGCAACACATATTTATCCATGGTAATCTTCAAATCTTTAAAAATTTGAACATTTTCACCCTCAACATGTGTGCTTTGAATATTCTTTACTGGAACTTGCAATCTATTAACCAACTGAACATTGATAAAATTATTCATGGAACTATGGTTAATAGAAACAATGATATTCTCTTTATGAATACAACCATGAACCTGTAATATAGATTTGTCACATAAAAATAAAATTTTGGTTCTCTGTGTATCCTTATTTTTTCCATGAGACCACTTGTCTAACAATATTTTTTCAAATTCTTCATTGGAGAGTGTCATCATCTCTTTATAATCAAGAGATTTCCATCAAATGATAGCATC
The DNA here is from genome assembly GCA_009831015.1 of Picea engelmannii. Lineage (NCBI taxonomy): Eukaryota > Viridiplantae > Streptophyta > Pinopsida > Pinales > Pinaceae > Picea > Picea engelmannii. Next base: position 90,656 of record ML800327.1, read on the forward strand.
ACCTTGCAATTTGAGATCTACCCAATGGGGCCAATTATCTTCCCATGTTGAATTTCTTTCTTTAATGAATGCTTCAATACTAGGGTCATCACATTTACCTGTAAAATACATTTTTCTATGAAAAACTCCAAAAAATAGAACAATAAGTTACGACAGAAAATCGTGGCTTTTTTCTGGAAAAACCCTGAAAAATCGTTGAATTTAAAATGCTCATAACTTTACTTCCTGAACTTCATTTCGACTGAATGTTTTTTTGAAATTGGGTATTTTTATGAGAGGAATTCAAATAACCAATCATTTTTCCAAATTCATCTCATAAAACTTCATATATGAACCTAAAGTTCGTCGCCCTCTTTTTCTTCCCTAGAAAAATTTTGCAAAAAGAGAAAAAACAAATCTTCCCTTCTTTGGCCAAGGAAAGTGTTCTGATACCAATTGTTATGTACTTATACCAGATCTGCAAATATACTTCAATAATACCAATAATAAACCATAAACCATTCACCATAACATGAACATAAGAAATAGAGAAAACCCTTGAGGTAGGGTAACACCATATATTAATCCTTATGGAAGGATAAAACTCCTCAAGCAATCCTTGCTTGTAGAATCACAATATTCTTCACTATGTTTCATTACATTGCTTACACTTATTTATATAGCTCTCTCTATCTCCTAGGAACCTTCTAGAGAGCCTTCTCACATTTATTACATCCAACTACCATAGTGGGTCTTTATTAATATAGTGGACCTACTCCACCTTACATTGAATGACCACATTCTCATCTATTAAATGACTTCCACTAATAACACATAACTACATTCTCATTGGGTACCTCCCTAGGTATACTACACCACTACCTCTCTAGCTACCTTACACTTACCTTCCACTTTAATCATGGGAGATTGATATTTTTCTTACTTGTTGTCCAAGGCTACATAAATCATTGGTATGTTTCCTCCCATGTATTCCATTGTTTCGGCCTCTTGAATGTTCTGGACATTCCTCATTCCTTCTCCTTTGTGAGGGAAGCCCCTATATAAAGTGATTTCCCTCACATCCCCAATATTGCATAGGTTGTTACCTTGGCCTTTTCCCAAATGAATCGGCAATATTATGCTCATTTTGGGTTGACTGAACTTGTTGATTCTCTTGGGTGTTGTTCTTGAAAAGGGTGTCTTCAAATATTTACACCTTTGATCCTTTTTCCCTTTCATCTTTTCATTCGAAACCTTTTGGAAAATTGACCTTCCTCTGCTTTGCTCTTAAAGATGCCTTGCTCTCCTTATAGCTTCCTCCAAGGTTTTGGGGTTATCATAATGAATCTTGTCATTGTAGAAGGAGGGTAACCCACTTAGGCACCTTTGAATTTTGACCTTCTCATCCTTGATGAAGTCAACATACTTCAACAATTCAAAGAACTTATTTTCATATTTATCCATTTTCATGGTTCCTAATTTGAGTTCAAATAACTCTTTCATCTTCCTTTCATAGTAAAGCTCGGACAGGTATTTCTCCTAGAAATATCATTTAAATTTCCTCCATGAGATCCTCTTATTATCAAGGTTCTTGGCTTGCTTAAGATGATCACACCACATGGTTTCCTTTCCTTGCAAGTGGTAGTTTGCAACTCTAGCTTCTACCGTAGAGGGGTAATCATGCAGCTAGAAATATTTTTTCATTTCCAATAGCTAGGCTGCAACCTCTTCTCCTTTTCTGTGCTCACCATTGAAAGTTGGTGGATTTATCTTCCTGAGTTCACCTTGCAAGATGTCTTCCTGAGCCCTTCTCCTTTCCCTCCAAACATGAGACACACTTGAGTCTCTCCCTGGAACTGAACTCACATGAGTTATCATGGTGGATTTCTTTGGAGAATGATGGCACCTTCTCATGCTTCTTGACCGCCTATAATTTCTATGACCATCCCTTTTGCTAAGGGATCTAGATGTTTATACTTGTCTAGCACTAGTTGTTTTCTTAGTGCCAAAGTCCTTGTTAAATTTCTTATGAAACATGTTTATGCTCTGAAGTATCTCTTCATGAGCCTTCATAATCCTTTCATTATCATCTCTATATCTTTTCACTTCTCTATGCAGGATTCTCATAGTGACAATATCCTTCCTATTTGTTATAACCTAGGTCTGCACCCTTGCCCTATCCCTCCTCTACCATATACATCCATCAAGTCTTTTTTTGTTTTGTGTTTGCTAAGCTTATTATCCATGATTTAGTCACTCAACTTCAATGGCCCTTATCCACTTTTACTTATTTTGCACCATATTTTTGCTTCCTTGAAAGGTGATTACATGTTCTGGTTTGAGTTTGAAAATACTTGTCATCATGTTTATCACTAATTGAGCATGGAACAAGTTGACCAGGTTTTTTGTATGCACAGGGAACACTTGTGGAAAAAACATAGAAATTCAGAGCAGTCAATATGGGCTCAGATTGTGAGAATAGACAGGTTAAATTTGCAATGGTGGAGATCCAAAAGGCCACTCAGATCAACGAATCTCATACATTCGAAGTTCCAGAAAGGCCCGAGGTTTAATCACAGAGTTACAAACAATTCACTCCATGACTTCGGCGCCGAAACATTTGAGTTCATCTTTGTCGAAAACTCCCGAATGTCAAAACGTCTGAGCTCATCTTTGTCGAAAACTCTCGAATGCCAAACCGTCACATCACTTCGCAAGATCGACCATATAGGAGATCTCCACACTTAGCACTCAAAAAATCCTGAATGTCAAAATATCGGAGCCACATAGAGTTCATCTTTGCTAACACGTAGCATTCATCTGTGGTGACACATGGCATCCATCGGTCCTCGACACGTGGCACTCATTTCAGACCATTTGGGTTACGTCATTCGCTCATTTCTAGATGACACGTGTCACTCTCTTCATGCGGACACATCAGCGATAGTGACATCATGTGGACATGTTAGATCCGAAAGATCAGCCATCCAGGAGGTATCCAGACTTTGCATTCAGAAACTCTCGAACCCCGAAGAGCCGGAGTCCAAAACTCTCGAAGCACCAAATGTTTAAAGATAAATCCCAGGTTAATTAGAGAAAGTGGTGGTTAGTGACTCCGAGAGTCCGGGATTCCGGGAGATACGAATATTCTATGCTCTAAAACTCCCGAACACAAAATTTACAGAGTGGCTTATCTCCGTTAATGACATATTTTGAAGTTTGAAAAGGGTGCCAAACCAGAGAACGTCGAGCCAGTCCATGTCATCATATTGCTCATCTGGCAGTAGTTCAGCGATATCCAACATGTACATAATAAAAGTCTTAGAATCTAGACCGTGCAATGCCACAACCAGGGAACTCGAGAAGCCATAATACAGACTATAGAAGAAATATCAGAGACTCTAGGGAAACACTAGATAACTAACTTCTTTCCCCCAGGAGATAAGTTGGGGAGAAACGCTCCCAACACATTTAGTTATCTTTGGTGGCCTCCAACAATGTGCATGAATGCCAATGCTCAATATAGAACTCCACTATGTCACTCATATTCATTTTCTGTCAAATATCGGTTCACTCCAACATACACATCAGTCTAATTTCATTGCTAAGTAGTAGTTTTTAGTTGTTTAATTGCAGAACTCTTTCAGATTCAACATAATAAGTGGACTTTTATGTGTGATAAGAACCACTCTTTTTTATTAAGTCAAGCTCAGATTATTCCTTAATATACTCCAACAGTTTGTTTATTTAAGTTAATTAGTTGTTTTACAATTTCTACTATAGAATTAAGCCTCAGTCCCAGATGGACGAGAGCCTCTGCAACTTTGATAAATATGCAGCTTTTGTATGTTTTGACGGTTCAGTTTTTAGTGAAATGATTCAAGAATCAAGTCGATTGGACCTGCTCATATGATTGTAAATCTCTCTACCTGGTGAATATATATTGATGACAATTGTGTTTTCATGCTCAAGTTTTCATGTGTTTTACTTTCATCTTGGATGGAAATTGTGAGGTGTGCAATGTACATTTCATTCTTCTTTCAACTATTGTTCTAATTCATCTTTTTATTATTATGCAACCTATTAAACAACTATTGTTTTAGTTAAAAGATCAGTTATTTGACAACCTATTGGATGATTTGTATCTGTATAATTTTCTAGGTCTTAAAATATCATTTTAAGTCTTAATTCTCACACAACAGGTAATTCATTGCATTGTTTGTTGTTGTTTCCTCTATTTATCTTTCCATATCCACAACTTTTCATTAAAGTTCATACCATTAGCTAAGGAGAACCTACATCCATATTGTTTGTCCAGTCCATTCTGATTTTCACCCTTGAAAAACCTATAATTTAGCTGACCCACCAAATTAATTAATAAAAAACAAACCTTTCCAAAATTGAGGTGGCGTAGCTCTACCCTTTTAGCAGTTAGGTGTAGACTTTAGGACCAACATATTTTGGCGTCGTTGTTGGGGATCGAACCCGGGTCACCCTCATGACAGGTGGAAATACTCACATCAAATGTTGTAACCTAGGTATGCACCCCTTCCCTATCCCTTCTCTACCCTATACATCCATCAAGTCTGAATTTTGTTTCATGTTTGCTAAGCTTATTTTCGATAATTTAATCACTCGGCTTCAATGGCCCTTACCTATTTTTACTTATTTTGCACCATCTTTTTGCTTCTTTGAAAGGTGATAACATGTTCTGGTTTGAGTTTGAAAATACTTGTCATCATGTTTATCACTAATTGAGCATGTAGTAGGTTGACCATGTCTTTTGTATGCACAAGGAACACCCGTGAAAAAACACAACTATTCAGAGCAGTCAATTTCGGGCTCAGATTGTGAGAACAGACAGGTTAAATTTGCAACGATGGAGATCCAACAGGCCACTCACATCAACGAATCTTGTACATTCAGAGTTCCAGAAAGGCGCGAGGTTTAATTGCAGAGTTACAAAAACTTCACTCCACGACTTCAGCGTCGAAACGTCCGAGCTCATCTTTGTCAAAAACTCTCAAATTCTGAAATGTCTGAGCTCATCTTTGTCGAAAACTCTCGAATGTTGAACCGCTACATCACTTCGCAAGATCATCCATCCAGGATATCTCCACACTTAGCACTCAAAAACTCTTGAATGTCAAAACACTGGAGCCACGTAGCGTTCATCTTTGCTGACAGATAGCATTCATTCGTGGTGACATGTGGCATCCATCGGTCGTCGACAAGTGGCACTAATTTCAGACCATTTGGGTTACGTCATTCACTCATTTCCAGGTGACATGTGTCACTCTCTTCATGAAGACACGTCATCGACAGTGACGTCATGTGGACACATCAGATCCGGGATATCAACTATCCAGGATGTATCCAAACTTTTCATTCAGAAACTCCTGAACCTCGAAGAGCCATAGTCCAAAACTCCCGAAACACCAAATGTTTAAGGATAAATCCTGGGTTAATTAGCGAAAGTGGTGGTTAATGACTCCGGGAGTCCGGGCCTCCAAGAGATATGAATATTCTACACTCCAAAACTCCCGAATGCCAAATTTCTGGAGTGGCTTATCTTCGTTAATGACACATTTTGAAGTTTGAAAAGGGCGCCAAACCAAGGAACGTCGAACTAGTCCATGTCGTCATATTGCTCATCTATAAATAGTTCGGAAATAGCCAAGAGGTACAGAAAAAAAAGTTCTAGAATCCGGACCCTGCAATGCCACAACCAGGGAACTCAAGAATCTATAATCCGAACTGCAGAAGGAATATCAAAGACTCTGGGAAAAAACCAGATAACTTGTTTCTTTCCCCCATGAGATAAGTTGGGGAGAAATGCTTCCAACACATTCTGTTATCTTTGATGGCCTCCAATAGCGCGCATGCATGTCAGTGCTCAATACAAAACTTACCTCTCTCACTCCTACTCATTTTCTATCAAATCTCAGTTCACTCCAGCATACACATCAATATAATTTCATTGTTAAGGAGTTTTTAGTTGTTTAATTGCAAAACTCTTTTAGATTCAACATAATAAGTGGTCTTTTATGTGTGATAAGAACCACTCTTTTTTTAAGTCAAGCTCAGAGTATTCCTTAACATACTCCAACAATGTGTTTAGTTAAGTTAATTAGTTTTTTTACAACTAGTAGTATAGAATTAAGCCTCAGTCCCAAACAAACGAGATCCTTTGCAACTCTGATAAATATGCAACTTTTGTATGTTTTGAGGGTTCAGTTTTTAGTGATAGGATTCAAGAAACAAGTCGATTGGACCTGCTCATATGATTGTAAAGGTCTCTACCTGGTGAATATATATTGATGACAATTGTGTTTTCTTGCTCAAGTTTTCATGTGTTTTACTTTCATATTTGATGCAAATTGTGAGGTGTACATTTCCTTCTTCTTTCAACTACTATTCTAATTCATCTTTTTATTATTATACAACTTGTTAAAAAACTATTGTTTTAGTAAAAATATTAGCTATTTGACAACTTGTTGGATGATTTGTATCCATATATTTTTCTAGGCCTTAAAATATCATTTTAAGTATTAATTCTCACACAACAGGTAATTCATTGCATTGCTTGTTGTTGTTTCCTCTATTTATCTTTCCATATCCCCAACTGTTCATCAAAGTTCATACCATTAGCTAAGGAGAACCTACATCCATATTGTTTGGTCGGTCCAATCCGATTTTCACCTTTGAAAAACCTATCATTTAGTTGACCCACCCACTTAATTAATCAAAAACAAACATTTCAAAACTTGAGGTGGCCTAGCTCTTCCCTTTGAGCATTCGGGTGCATACTTTAGGACCAACAGTATCCCTTCTTCCATTTGACTATGTCTAAACATTCCCCATGTTGACATGTAGACCTCTGATATCTTCCTCATGGCTATAATATCCTTTAGCATCTTCCATAACTCCAATCCTCATATAAGAACCAAAGTTTTCTTCCTATACCTCTAGTTCCAATTTATCCCTGCATGCGACAAGTGTCTTATTTCTCCTCCTTCACATTTTCAGGTACCCATAACCAAAATATGGCTCCATGGTTGTCTTTTATGGATTATAATATTTCCATCGACTACTCATATTCCCCAAACGAACTTTTGATCATGGAGTTATGCCTTCCGAAAGAAATATGGTGCCAAAATTTTACCCTTATTGTTTTGGTTGTAACTTTCTCATGCGAGCTCCATTTTGTGAATAATTTAGCTCGTTGGATAGATCCCTACGAGTTATTTTATTTGAGATGCAAATACACATTGTACCTTTGTACACAATTTTCTCATGGGTTTTGTTTGTCTAAAAACGTCATTTAGGCCTTCAAAAATGCCCCGCAAGTTAATAATCTTTAAAAACCACAAAAATTCACATAAAATTGATTATTTTACTACTAACAACCCTTTAAATGTGAGTCGTCGATCTCAAATCACATGAAATATGATTTGTTGATCCACACTCCATTGGAAAACGACAACCAACACTTTCCTTTGGATGCACACAACACTTCACCCAAACTATCAACTTGACTGTCGACGATCGATCCAACTCCCTGATGACCGATTTGCACACCCTCCAAACCAGGTGACCCGAACATTGGAAAAAAAAAATCCTTACCAATTTAGACAAATCTCGACCATCGACCCATTGGAAATCTTCGATCTCCGATCACTGTCGAAAACACTTCCCCAATTCGGTCGACCTAACCATTAAAAATTGACCACTTTTGGGATGACTGAGCATGACATGTCATCCTGAGGTGTCAACTTGGATGATGTGGAAATAAACGTGGATGATGACATGACATAACATTTCATCACTCTCTTGCATTCATTGGTCATCGAACGATTCTCTTGGACGACCCAAACACCTCGTTGAATTCGGTCGACGCTCGACCATCAACCCATCGACCATCGACACGAACTTCTCTTTTGATTCGAAACACTTTTCCAAATCAAATGATGCTCAACCATCAACCCATAGGGATTTGACGGTAAATGATGTCTTTTGGTAGAACAAATCTCTTCGCAATTTCAGTTGACCCGACCATTTGTCGTCGACGATTTCTCATGGTGAACTTCAACACTTAGAAAATTTTCGACATTTCTTTGATTGAGTTGGACCGTTGATTTGATCCATTTCAAAAACCCCCAAAATGAATCATGGCCGTCAATTTTCTCAAACTTCAAAATGGCCGAAACATTAAAAAATTTTAAATTTATCAAAGTGAATCTCTGTCGTCGATCTCCAGATCAAACATGATCTCGGTCGTCGATTCGCCAAACTTCCTACAACTTTATAGTGGCAATTAAAAATCAAAATTTGACCATTGTGAGTCAAATTCAACTATGAAACTTTGCAGATTGGCTCAATTGACACTTTTAAACATATCTTACTCCTCTGAACTTGAATTTACACACGAATTTGGGAAATTTCACTCTAATTCTTCTTCGTTTCCCCCCCAAATTCGCACAGGAAAATATGTAACAACGAATTTGAGCAATTTGCATACATCTTGGCCCATAAAAGCTCGATGTTTTAACATGCCCTATCCCAATCGAGGGACATTACGATGTGGAAAAATTACAAAAATGAAAATTTTGCTAACTAGTTAATTTCTTGTAGCTTTCAACTAAGAATTTAAACCATATTTAACTAATAATTTTTTTATCATTTACATGCATATACAAAATTCTAAAACATACATGAAATGCAACTAATGAACACCATTATAGAAACATATACAACTTTTCTCATACTCGGAGCAAAACACAACAATTAGTCACACAATATAACACAACAAAAAGATAAAACACTTATCTTATGAAAACGTTTGTGCAACCGGGTGCTTGGGATGGATGTTCCACCCAACCATAGACTGACTATTCCAAATACCAACAGCTAGTAACCCCTGAGATGAGCCTAGTAATTCGAAAAAGAGGTTGGTCTCTCATTGTCCACTCACAGCTCAGAATTCCCACAACCTCCTGGTATTCTCATATAGCTATCCCAATTTTCCACCATCTCTCTTCCTCTTGACCTGCCCAACCCAAGGAATGTACCCCTTCATTGATCTTAGTCCCTCAGGTGTCTCATTCTTTTATAAAGGCCTCTCTGGCACAAGTAACCAGGAATCTATCAACTGGGAACTCAAGGGATCTTGTTGCTAGGAAAACTACTAGTAAAACAATGACAACCACTTGTTGTTATAGTGAAACTCACACATGAGTTCACTCTTCAGGACTGAAAACCTAGTTCTTCAATTTCCATCTGCAATTATGCTCCAATATTCTCTAGATTTTTCTATAATTCACCCTCCATTGGTGTACCAGCTCCAAGATCTCTTTCTTTCTCTCTACTTTCTCCTCGTGCACCTAAAATTGTTGTCCCAACCCATACAAATTTCCTCTCCTTCGGCCTGCTTTCTTGACTCACACACTTCCCCAAGCTAATTGTACTCAGCCACCATGCACTCAATAATGTTGGGATGTGACCACTCACACCCACCCTCTTACATGTATTCAATAATTGGCTATCAGAACACTCAATCATAAATTAGAAGGTTCATATACAAATAACAAATTTAGAAAAATGGGTTGAATTAATATACATGGGTAATTCCCCCTTGAACCCCATCTTGGCCACTATCTTAGACCCTCCCCTCTCTTGTGGATTAATTCAACCCCCATATTTGTCCATGTTCCCATAGAAGTTGGCATCACATTTTATTGTTAAAATATAGAAATACAATTCACATATTACATCGCTTTGGCCGTAGACACACATTATATCTACATACACATTAATTAAACTGAGGATTATAGTGGGGATGTTACATTCCTAGTGCATGTAGGATAATCCCTCCTAGTTTTTTTAAAGGGTGCTTTGATATCTAAGGTGCCTAAGAAACCATTGTAATAGCTAGAGCTCTAACATACATGAGTTTCTTAGAGGCACTATGAGCTCCAACATAATTAATTTTCCATGTCGTTCCATAATCCATAATATAATTTGGCTATGAACTCTACTAGAGATTGAGGGAATCATCAAGGGCATGAAGCTAATATAAACTAACCACATGTTGAAGAGTATATATGTTATTATCTTATTCTTTTTCATAAATGATGCATAGGTTTTATTATCTTTCTTGAGTGATTTATTTCAAATTTGATGAATAATTTCTAATACAATCTTCTTGTCTCTCTATGTTTCCTAGTTTTTTTGGCTTATTTTTAGCTTGAATCGTGTATTCTGCAATTTCTTTTAGCATCTTTTGTTAGTTATTCTTTGATTTGAAAAAGAAAAAGAAATAACGTAGGGTTGTGTTTTCTTCTCATCTTGAAAGCATTTCAAAAGAAAAATAAGAAAGAAAATCCTTTCATTTTCTCTTTTGTTTCACTCGAAAGTTGCATTGTTCATTTTGCATGGAAAGGAGAAAATATTGCATTTTTAAATTTGAAGGATTTTTCATGATTTTTCTTCCTTGAAACTCTTTTCATTTGAAGGATTATTGTAAAGTTTTATTTGTAGTGTTGTTATAAGTTTCATTTTTGCAAGAGTCTAAAAAAACATCAGTTGCACTTTTGTTCCTTGAGTAAGAAAATCCCCTAAAACAAACGTGCTAATATAAAATATATTAGTAACACTTTTTCTAGGGTTCACTAATAGCTTAGGCTAGGGACTTGGATTAGGTGTGGTGAGGTAAATTCTCCAAGTCCAACCAAAACTTAACTAAGGTGTCTGTGCTAGGGTATGAAAAATCCACCTTGTAATTACTCAATCCAGGAAGCTCCTCTAACACAAGAGTCAAACATGAGTCTGTGTGGAGGATGGTGATGGAGATATCCACTCCTGATCCCGACAAAGCATTTGGGAGAGTGTGTATTAGGGGTGAATCATGTAGTGTTACTGGCCCAACTTGTTTCAAACCTCTGAGACACTTGTATCCGTCCAAGGTAGTCTAAGAGTGATTCTAGCCCTGTTGTGTTTCATGCCTTAGGAGGATCTTCATGATTAATTACCCTACCCACACACTTTCTCGGTTGTCGATTGTCCCCCCTGATTGTTGATTACAAGTTGGTGGCCCAATTTCCATTATACAGGTTGATACACATGTGACTGTGAGGGGTGTATCGAGGTACCTGAGGAAGACTCTATATTTTCTGGGAGACACCCAAAGGGACTGTCGGTCGAAGGTCTGGGTAACTTCTTCTCATGTCTAGTTGTTTGCCTTTGTGAATTCTTTGGACGATCAAGACTTCATCTCCATGGGTTGGAAGCATTCAGAAGGGTAGTTTGTTTGGTTTGTATCTTTTTAGGATTTTCTTCTTAGTGGTCTGCTTTGTGCTCCCTAGTTTTCTATAGCAATTTAGTCAGTCATTGATTTGGGTCTTTAACCTAAGGTGGTAGACCACCTACTCTATCGGTCATGAGGAATTTTCGGTCTTCTTCTTAGAAACGTGGAGCCACCTCTTTATAGGCGTTGTTTTTTATAACATTGGTTCACCCGAGTCAGTGTCTGATACTTTAACGATCTTGAACGATCTTGTAAGGGAAGAACCTGTGCATAATATATTCATGGAAAAACTTACTGACGATACCAACCAAGGAACCCCTTCGCAAGGGGATTCTTTTACTTTTCCTTTCTTTGGAAATGTTGGTGTCCCTTTGATGGCCATGTTGTACATTCCTGGGTTGAATGTGGGACTACAGATTTGGTTGTGTACCATTCCAAATGTCCCTAATGCTCTTGAAGCTTCTCAGTTAAGAAAATTATGTCATGGGCATCATGTTGATGTTCCTTCTTCAAAAAATTATTCTCCTCCTGCTTCTACCTTCTCTGGTGAAAGTATAGCTACCAGTAACCAGAAGTTTAAATGAAATAGAAAAAGGAAGAATAAAAAGAAGAAATCAATAACCTCTGTGAGTCACGTTGGAGATAGGTCCTCAACATATGCAAGTCATGTTGAAGACCGACACCCAGCCTTTGCAAGTCATGCAGGGGGAAATCACCCAGCCTCTGCAAGTCATGTTGGGGGCAAGGGTCCAATCATTGCTAGTCATATTGGAGATAGGTTTTTATCCTCTGAGAGTCATGTTATCGACCAATCACTAACCTCTGGAAGTCATGTTGGAGATATGCAACCAACCACTACAAGTCATGTTGGGGGCACAAGTCCCGTCAATGCAAGTCATACGAGTGATATGCCAACAACCTTTGTGATTCATGTTGAGGACAAGAAACCAACCACTGTTAGTCATGTTGGGGGTATTGATTATGTTGAGAAACCTAGATGGATAGGATGTAAGCCTAAGTTCCCTTGTAATATTTGGAAGGGAGATCACCTTACTCATTTATGCCCTGACCTTCTAGAGGCACGACGATTGTGGTCCCTGTCTGCAAGCTCTTATGATTCTGAGTCTTTTGAGGTTTCCTCACAGTCTATTCAGCCTTTGGTTGATGAAGTGGTCATGCCAATGCAATCTTCGACGAACCCCACTCCTCTTCTGGGGGGTGATGCACCTTCATACCATGTTGTCTCACAGTCTATTTAGCTTGTGGTTGAGAAAGTGGTCACACCGATGCAATATTCGATTGATCCCACTCTTCCCTTCGAGAGTGTTTAGTCTACCAAAGAGTTCACGTCGATGAAATATTTGGCTGATCCCACTCTTCTAATGGGGAGTGATGTTAAGCCCTAATATTGGCTCATTACCCCTTAATTGAGGCATATTATATTAGTAATGTTATTTTATTTATGTCGGCTTTAGGCCATTACTTGTAATTATACCTCCTAGTCTCCTATATATACCAAGGAGACATTTTCATTTTGAATCATCTTGTACTTGAACATTTAAGTGGGGTAAAAGGAGGTTTCCCCCTCGAAGAGGCTTATTATCTGAAATTATCTCTTATTCAAGGCGCTGAGTACTTTTTCTAAGGTTTTTCTATGCTATATTGATATTTGGTTCTTAACATATGGTATCAGAGCTCAAGGTCTTGGGGTTTCGCTACTACATCTGAGACATCTTGGAATTTTTGCTATAACTTTTTTTCTACAATGTTTCAGAACGAACGGCTAGGAGGATATTTAGTAGACAGCTCAAGGTAGGTTGGGTTCAAAATTTATCTCCTGAGGCCTTATACTTTTAGAGATACATCTTGTACAAGATAGGGTTCTGGAATCATCTTGAACTGAGCTATTGCAGAATTTTCACTATAAAAAATTCTTCGTAACGTTTCAGACCCTAAACTCCATAGGATATTTACAAAAATTAGTAAAGTATCTATGGTAAAAGGTTCAGCTTCTGGGTCATCTTAAATTTGTAGATACACCCTGTGTAAGATAGGGTATATGACTAGTCCTATTGACTAGTCTCAAGAATGTGTTCCAGGTAAAACAATCATAACTTCTTCCTAGAGTATAAAAATTGAGTGGGACTAGTTTCATTGGATCGCGAACAGTCTGTAGTATTTCTGGTACGAGTTTCAGAATTTTATATCAATTATTTTGTGTGGGGCATGCTATACAAGTGATATCTCCTAGAAAGGACAAAAATCGACAAGTTGTGGGGAAGTTACCGTAAATTCCACTTGGCACATCCAATTTTGATCAGACCTGTGGAATTGGAGAGAAGAAATATCAGAGAACTACATAAAAGAAATTTTCATACCCAGAAGGGCCGAAACTTGGGAGATACAATAGAATAAATATTGTCTAGCAGAACCACCTCAAAATCAAGGTTCAAAAGTGATACTTGGCCAACATGCCAC
>ML800327.1:108874-122697 GCA_009831015.1 Picea engelmannii
GCGGAAAACCCTTGTCTCAAGGGGAGGGGCATGTTAAGACCTAATTTTGGCTCATTACCCCTTGATTGGGGCATATTATATTAGTAATGTTATTTTATTTATGTCGGCTTTAGGCCATTAGTTGTAATTATACCTCCTAGTCTCCTATATATACCAGGGAGACATTTTCATTTTGAATCATCTTGTACTTGAACATTTAAGTGAGGTAAAAGGAGGTTGCATCCTCGAAGAGGCTTATTATCTGAAATTATCTCTTTTTCAAGGCGTTGAGTACTTTTTCTGAGGTTTTTCTATGCTATATTGATATTTGGTTCTTAACAAGTGATGTGTCTATCGACTATGTTTTTAGCATTTCCAGTTTAGTACTTTCAGAACAAGGGGGCATTCCGCTCACTTTGAGCACACCCCCTCCAAGTCCTAAGATGGTTTCCTTTGATTGGAATGATCTTGTTGAGCCTCATCTTCCTTCTTCTGCGCCCTTTCAAATAAGGTTTGAAGTTAATTCAAAAAAAAATTACCGATGTATTGTGGATGAAGGAGCCTCCGTAAGTATTTTAACCTCCTCGGCTTGGAAAGCTTGGGGTTCTCCCGATCTTGTGTCTACTTCATATGAGTTTTTGTCTTTTGAAAGATGTCCTAGTGAATATTTGGCGATTCTTCCTTAGTTTCCTATATTGTTAGGTGGGAAGACTGTCCTTGTCGATGTTATAGTGGTGCAAGGTCTGTTAGATTTCAATATGCTTCTTGGGCATGATTATGTATATGCTATGAAAATTGTGGTGTTTATTCTCTTATGGGTGATGCATTTCCCTCACAATGGAAGCATTGTCAGTATCGACCAATTGGCATATGATAATCACCATCCTAATTCGGAGATAGCTCAGGCTACCCCTCTATATGTTCCTAGTATTCGTGTAGACTCTACCTCGCCACAGGTAAATTATGTGGCATCTTATCCTCGATGTTCAATTGCTTCTAAGAAGGAACATGTGCAATCATGTTTTCCTTCTCGAGAATTGGTATCAATAATTGATCCTTTGGTTTATCCAATGGAGGCATGGGAGCCCTTGCTTCCCCCTCTTGTTCCAAGTGATCTTGATTTTCCTTTCGAGTCTAATCTCGTTGTTTGTAGATTCTCAATCCATCGTGCTTGTGATTATTCATTGATAGACTCTACCAGTCCTAGCCAGAACCTTCATCGTCATATGGAATATGGTCAGTTTGTTTTTCCCTTTGGGACTGTTGACCCTCCTCGTTCACATGATTTCTCATATTTTGAATTTCCTTTGGATGAGGCTATCCTTGAAGCCATAACTACGGTTTCTATATCGTGGGAATGCTTACACCATGGTTTGTGTTTTCTTCCCTTTTTGGAGACTTTCCAGGCTGACTATCAAAGAGACTCTTGGTTAGTACCTAGCAGTGGGCTCTACTTGAACTACTACCACTCATGAGTCGTAAGGCTATGCAGTGTCTTATACCATATTGTATAGTCGAAGTTTGTTGTTTTCAAGTTTTGTATTCAGTAGCACCTGTTATTTTCCAAAGTTTCTATCTATATAGGATCTATTAACTTGTGGATGAGTGTTATTGGACTTATATGTAGGATGTTGGAGACATTTTTCTTTGACATGTGTTCATCGTATCGATCCGTTTTGACAGGTATTGACCTCAAAACTGGCATATAGGTTATGTTTTTCCCTACTTTCATTTTTTCATTCCCCATTTCCTGGTTCTTTTGGCCCTAGGATCGATCCCACTGAATTGCGACACTAACCTTCCTGGTTGATAAGTGTGTCGTACTTTATGTGGTAGAGGCTTCCTTCCATGGGAATCCTAGTTAGAGCCTTTCTTTCCATTTGGTGCCCATGCCGAAGTACTTCATAGGAACAAGAGTCCTTTTAGTCCTGCCATGAATTTTCAATGAAGCCTAATTCTTCTTCCTAGTCATAATTCTTGGACTTTCCCACGGGACTCACCAAGAGCATGGTTTGTTGTCTTTCAAGCTCACTTAAACTTTGAAAGCAACATCTAAAGAGAGATTATTTATTATTTTCAGTCTCGTTTGGATTACTTAAAAAAAAATCCCCCCTAGAGTCTTCTTTAAGCCCTTTTCAGACTCTCTAAATATGAAAAGATTGTTGAGCGATCTTGTTGCCCTTCACGCTCGTCAAACTCAAATTTGAAGGAACATTTGTCCGGTGGTAGTTTACCCCTTTTTTTATCCGAACGGTTAATTTACAAATAAAGTTATACCCTAGGAGCTTCGATTCACTAGGAGAGTATTCTCAGTCCCAAGTTTAACCCTTTTTCGGGCTTCAGGGACTAAATTTTCGAAAAGGGGCCATTCTCCTTGGTTTTGGTTTATCTCTTTTTCGGGCCTTGGAGATTACTTATGAAAAAGGAACCCCCTCAGAGTCCATATTTAAGCTCTTTTCAGACTCCCTAAATATGAAAATATCGTTGAGTGACCTTGTTCCTTTCACACTCATTAATTGGTCTAGAAAGAACATCTATTTGGCATAAGTTTAACCCTTTTCGACCAATAGATTATCAAGGAAAAAGGTATTCCTCGGGAGATACGTCTCGCCATGAGATTTCTCCTAAGTTATATTTTATACTTTTTGGGCTAAGGAGACTAAACTCAGAAAAAAGTTGTGAGTCCATAGTTAATCTCTTTTCAGACTCCTTAAAATTGAAAAGATAGTTAAGTGATATTATTTCTGTCACACTCGTTAAAATGGTTTTGAAGAGACATCCTCTCAGTATAATTTTAACCCTTTTTCGAACCGACTGGACTAGCTATGAAAAATGAACTCCCTTGAGTCTTGTTTTAGCATTTTTCATACTCTCTAAATGTGAAAAACCATCGAGCTTACCTTCTTAGTGCTCGTAAAATTTCACATGGAAGGAGTCTTGTTGTGTCATTCTTACTCGCATTGCGTGTCTCATCCTTGCATATTTGGCCTAATGTCGAATCCACGTTGTTATGAACTGGACATTCAAAGCATTCCTTAAACACAAGCCTTGCAACACATTTTTTTCCCTTGCAATCTGACACCTTGACCCATGGAGGAATTTTCCCTGAGTGTCCATATCTTGTACATGTCTCCTTTCCCTAAGCATTAGTATGTTCCATGTGCTTGGAACCAATTTTATTTCTCATGATACTCATTCCTCCTTTGTAACATAGCATTCTTTTATTCTTTTTCAAGCTCGTTAAAAATTTGAAAAAGACAAAAAAAATCAAATATTCCAAAAAGAGGGGAAGGGATATACATTCTCTTTTTTTGGAAGCAAGATAGTCGCCCTTGGACAAAGCACATCCTTTCATTTTTTCTCCACGCATTGGGATCTAGTATGACCTTAGGAAGTTTTTCTCATTATAGACTTGTGTCCTCCTTCGTTTGGTTACTCTTCCAAAAATATGGAGATTTTTTGGTTCCTCCTATATCATAGACTTATGTCAATATTATGTTGCCTAAGTCTCATCATATTTTCGTTCTTTTTTCCAAGGGAAGTTTTATCCAACCTGAGTTTCCCATTCTGTAGTTTATCTCTTGACTTTCGTTGGCCATCCCAAGAATCCATTCAAGTTCGGATTTAAAGTCAATGAATATTTATTCCTGATGATCGAGATCCTCCAGTGTTTTCTCGACGACATGTCAAAGACCTCAGGGTAGTGAGTCTTACACTCGTACTATGATCCTACCTGAGTTTTGAAGATCTATAAGTTGTTTCTCGAGTTATTAATCTCCTCATCTCTAGCCATAGGCATTGATGCTTCTTGACGATGCATATTATATTATACTTGTATATCATCGAATGATTTTGAGATGTAGATCTATTGTATATTGCTCATAGCTACACTTTATATATACATTTATATGACATGGATATGCAATGTACTTGATTTGAAACCATTCTTAGTTCATCCCAAGCATGGGTATGCCCGCCTAAGAGAGATTATCATTGTTTTTCAGATGGCACGCTCCTTAACACTCATTTTGGGCTCAGTCGAATCCGTTCCTTCTCATTGGTAAAGATATTGTAATGTATTTCGTCCATTAGTTTCTCTTATGAACTAACACATTAGGGGGAATTTTTCATAGTCCAAAAGTGCCCTAACTATGCATACATGACATTGGCCTTTCCACTTACACAATTTTCCAAATTATTGTTGAGGCTCCTTCTTAAAAAAATATTTTTTTGGATCATGTACGTGCCCTATGGAACTACAGACCGTGTACACATGCATGTTTCATACTAGAGAACCCACATACATATGCTAGCT
This sequence comes from Picea engelmannii, assembly GCA_009831015.1. Classification (NCBI taxonomy): domain Eukaryota; kingdom Viridiplantae; phylum Streptophyta; class Pinopsida; order Pinales; family Pinaceae; genus Picea; species Picea engelmannii. The sequence continues at coordinate 113,169 of ML800327.1, forward strand.
ACATGTTAGACAACCTGGGTTTACCTCCAAAAATTGCAAAAAATATAAAATTGCAAGGAGTTCGACAAAGTTTACGGGCTATTGAGGTTTTCCCAACCATTTTACCCATTGTAGCCCGTCCCCAAACCGAATAACCATATTTTTCTCATATAAAAGAGGTCTTGGGGTCCCATTTGCAACAACAAGCAAGAGAACAAGTAAACATTTCCAAATCCCTTCCCCTTCTAGCACAAATTTTGCAGCCCTTTCTGAGATTTGGCCTCAACATTCCCCTTCCAACACTTTCTCCTTATACAACCCTTTCCCTTTTCCCAAAGAGATCAATTGGTTGTGATAGGAAAGCATGGTAATTATGCACTTGGAGTAGCAATAAGAGGATCTTGGACCTGGTTCGCGGATCATTTGCCGATAAGAAGGTTGTAATCTTTATGATCTTCATATTGAATAAAAGAGTTTTTTCCTGTCCCAATATATTGTGTCTTTATACTTCTATTGATTAATGCATCTATGCTTATATATGACTATTGAAAGTAACAAGTAGAGACTGTATATTTGTAGCATTGTTTGCCTAAGTTTTCTTGAAGGTCAGCTTTGGGAGCAGACCCGTGGTCTAGGAAGCTACAAGAACAAAAGAGGTCTACATCAGAAATTGGGACCAAAGGTACACCTATTGATCTTCCTTCCTCTCATCTTTTAGTTTAGATATTTTTGGGATAGCTTAGGAATAAGACTATCTTTTAAGGGAAGTTGGTGCTCTCCCTGTACCTCAACCGAGTATAGTAATAGGGGGATTTTCCCCACTAGAAAGGAAATTACGAATACATCTGTAAAAAACATATAGCAATGACACTTATTAAACAAGCTACAAAAAAATGATAGTATATATTACAATGTACACTAGTACCAAAAATCCATAGTAAGACAACAAGAAAATCATTCTTCACTATGTCTTGATAAGAAATAGTGGAAATGAACCTTCAACTTATGCATCCAATAATATTATGCACAACAAATTTTAACATACAAGATGTATTTATCATGCAATATTTCATGATATAACAATGTGTCATGTTATTCATGGCTCAAATATTTATAATACATAAGAATTCATCAACAATATAATTTAAAACAAAAAAATAATAATAATTGTAATATGAATGGTATATATATTTCTAAAACTTGAATGACTAATTAAATCAGTAACTCAATCTCTATTTAATTGTATATCATAGAAAATATCCCTATTACCTATGATAATGGGAACACTATCATCACAAAGAAACTGCAAGGTAAGAAGGAACTCAATTTATATAATGCCTTCATAGAAATATTTATAAGTAATACATGTACTTTTGTCCTAGTTGAAAATAGACCAAGTGTTTCTTTCCTAGAACTCAAAAGACTTATAGTATTAAATAATTGAAACCATCCTTACAACATGAAGCACGAGAAATGCATTACTGACTATCATCTTTGGCTTTGGTTGCATCGCTAGAACCATCCTTCTCTTGAAACAATTTAAGCACAAGATCTTTAATCAAAGTGAGCTCTTGATTTTGTATGAGTATTTCCTTGGAGAGTGGAGGGTTCTCTCTAGATAGGCTAGTAGATCTATCACTATCTTCCAGAATTGTTTATGAGTGTCAAGGCTAGAGACAATGAAGGAATCAATATGCCACATCATGCCTAGGGTGTTCCTAAGAGGAGTGCTTATATTATTAAATAATTTCTATAACACTAGTTAGTTTTCCCGTGCTTAACAAGGTAATTATATTATTAACAAAGAAATAAGTTTTCTTTTGCTAAACAAACACAAAGAAACAAATGTCAATAGTCTTATTAGAAAAGAAATTTTGTGAATGTTGTTCTTAGAAAAGAAAATTCTCTTACACAAATAACACTTTATTTTTTACTATAATGAATGATGCATCTATCTGTAAAAACCAAATAGGTTCATAACACTCATTAACTAAACTAGAAAACACCACCATTATCTATTATAGTGAGAACTACTATCATTGATCTCACAAAGTATAAATAGCAATTCAATTTTCACAGTGGCTACGCTAGAAGCTTTGCAATTCGATCTGTAAATTGTCATGGATATTCCACTAGAATAGTTTGTGACAAAATATCTTATAATATTATGAGATATTAGATTATCAAATTGCATTCTTAGATCCTAGATTACTGATTACTTAGCTTATTTCTTAAAATTGTGAAAATAACTGAAATATGAAAATGAAAGAAGATGCAAAATATACACAACATCCCCATAATTGAACACAAGATGTATCCTAAGAAACCAAATATGAGAGAAAACCAGGCTAAAAGGTGAGGCCTATACTCTACTCTCTTTTCTTCAGTTATGGAAAGCAAGTACAAAGAAAGAGGCACTCACTGTGGAGCTTAATTTGACACTATGTCCTGAACGAATGCTACAAAATCTCCTACCTCCTTTGTTATGCTCTCAAAATACCACTCCTTGTATTCTCTTCTCAACTATGAAACGAGTACAATTCAAAATAATTGAATACTTTCTCCTCCTAGTAGCCCAGTATTTAACATAGCTTGATAGTCATCTAGGGTTAGGGTTTTGACTTCCTCAACCCTCAATTAGTGATCAGGTTTGGACCTTATATATTATGAGCCAACACCTTGGTAATGATAAAAAATCAATGAATAACAATCCACTTCGAGGGGGAAATATCTTTTTAAAATACATTCAATGCACGAGACAAGATAAGATGATCATAAGACTAGGTATCCTTGGTGTGTGTGTGTGTGTGTCTAGAGAGAGAGAGAGAGAGGAGAAAAAGGGTACAATTGTAATGAAATGGTACAATGAAAGTGTAATATCCCAATTTTTACTCGAATTATTTGTAAATAAATACTTAAATACTTTGCATTAATTAATTTATAACTCGGGTACACTAACTCCATAGGTCAAATATGCCATGGTACTATGAATATATTGTATGTATTTTTGTTTTATAGTTAATAAAGAAGAAGAATACCAATATCGGTTGAGCTCGAGTGCCTATAGGGGCTATGATACCACAAGAAGGGAAATGTGAGGGGGTCTAAAGGGATGTTTTACTCCTAAATCATCTAACCTATGCTATCTTGAATTCTCACCCAATTTCAATTTGGAATTTCAAAACAAAAATTAGTTAACAGGAGTGGAGGAAACCTATTCATCAATCCAAGCCACAACTCCTAAATTTTAGAAAATTGTCTCCCCTACATTCTTGGATCTAGGAAGAGAATTTGTGTTTGAACTCTCTAGCCATTATGCATGAGGGAAATTTGAATTGGGTGAGGCGAGATGTTAGAAAAAAAGGGATGGAGAATATTTTTTAGAGGTTGTACATGGGAAAAATGGAGCCAAGCCCATGATATACCAACCAACCATGAATGGAAGTTGGTAGCCTTGAGAACAAGCCAAAAAAACATGGAAAAATCTATTGAAAGCTGGACACATAGTCTTGACCTTCTACGCACACACTGAATAGCATGAGAGTGAGTAATTTCTGAGGTATTGAACAACAGAGAAGGAAATACACATTGTGTTATGTGGGGAAGGTATGTGGGTTCCATAGGACTGATATGTCATAAAGAAATATGTAGAGGAAAACATTGATTAGAGTCCAAATTTCAGATTTAATAATCCCTAGTTCACCTTGGTGGTATCATAGCCCGGCTAGGGGGTGGAATCTATTGTGGATTTGCCTACGGTTGGGTGGAAACAACTCGGTTAGTTGGTTGTTGGTCTACAATCTTCAAAATATAAGTTAAAAATCTATGTTCTAGTTTATAAATCTTATCTTTATAATTTTGTCTTTGGTTTCCAAATGATCTTGCAAATCATTATTTTTGAAGATTCCATCTCTATTGTATCTGTAGAAGTTGATAGTTATAATCTATAAATGAATGTATTTGAATGGTTGTCTTATACTAAGGAATTTGCAAGGTAATTTTGTGTTCAAACTATCAACGTTTCGGGTTTACCATGCACTATTTTGTTTTGATTGTGATTAATTATTAAAATGGAAATATTGTACATATTTGAAGAATAGTGTTTGTTATTGCAAATAACTAGTTACCTCTACAATCCCTATTGTTATGGGTATATCTAAGGTTGAAATCACTATATGTACTACCTATCTATTTCACACAATCTGCATTGGATTTATTATTATACCTTCCTTTGTGTGGGTTACAAATAACGATCTTTTTACCCATGTTTAATTAATAGATCACTCAATTAATCAATTAAGAATTATTGTAGAAATTTCCCATAATCCAGCAGGTAATATGTTTCACAATCCCTATGCCCAAACTATTCTAGTATTTAACAACAATTTAATATATCTTGTGTGGAAACACAGTTATGATCACATCCAATTTTGGTTTATGTTTTCTCTCAGCCCACATAACTCCTATGAAAGGAATCAAAACTCACAAAGGCCTTCAAAATCCATTGAAAACCGCTTTAGCCACAGTAAACAATAAACTCATTTTTTCAATACCCTATGCATATAGGAGTGATTAAGTATACCCTGTGATTCTAATATATTCGCTCCTCTAGAAGGTCAAGGTTTTTTCTATTGGAGTTGAGGTTGGGGTTTTTTCTTCCCAAGTTGTGTTTCTCTTGAACTCTCCATCGACTTGTAACTCCTAGTGTTTTGATACTACAATTTTCCTTTGCGGAACATTGGTAACTAGTTTCTATCATGAATTGACATAAATCTGTTATGGTCAATGACTTGGTATTTATTCCAAAACCTGCCATTCCTGTCCACGGGGTATGCCTAGACTAAGTTGAGAGTGCAATGAAAAGTTGTGTATAAAGAGGTGATGGAAATTTTGGTGCAACATTTCATCATACAGACCTTTCTTCAATGTGGACACATATGTTGTGATTGAATTAGTCATTGATTTGAGGGTTTTCTAAAGTTCGTTTTACCATTTCTTCTGCATAGAGGGTGTTCTCTCTCAATATCTGAAGTGATATATGTTATTGGTAAAACCAATCAATACACACATAGTCTATATGGTGCATTTGACCCTTGGATGTGAAAATGATATTCTTCCTTGATTCTGGTGTCCATGATAACATTGAATCCCCACAAGGTTCTTTACTATATTTGTCGAAAACCTTGACAAGGAAAGAGCAATGATTGCTTTTGATAGGTGCAGTGAGTGGTGTCACTTTGATTTTGTTAACCTTCCATAGCCAGATAGAAGTGACGAGGGTTGTGAGATTCCTTTGGAAAAGGAATATGGTGCAAAAATGGAGTTTATTTGTTCATCTTGCAAACCAATGGAGACATAAGAGAGATCAAGTATTCACCTCAAGGTCGACAGTGATGACAAGTAGTGTAATGAAGGAATTTACGTTTCCCTTCTAGCAATATATCAAATTAGGTAATTGGTTATATTGTTGAGGTCCTTTTCTATAACAAGGAAAATATATGGTATACACTAAATACTAGATCATTTTATAAAATTGGTATGGACAAGCGTGGATTTCACTTTTGAGACACCATATGGCTTATTGCAGAGAAACATATGACATGGGTTTAAGAGATAGTTGATGCACATAATTAAAGATGATACTTGGGGAAAACAATTATGAAAGAATATTCATTTTAGAATATGATGTCTTATTTGTTTATAATTACAGTGTGTCTTGAAAGGATGTTTGAAGTTGTGAAGATTAAATACCTCAACTAGATTGGCAAGGGTTTAAGTGAAACTATAACTCATATAAAATGAAGAGTACATGTTGTCTTCTAAATGGTCAATGACACCAGTGAAGAGTAGCAACATAATGGAATTTATTTAACTAAGGTAATCTCTTTCTCAATGCCACCTTTTTCTCATTTACAATACCTAAGTGTCTATGTTGTACCGATTTCGGAGAGAGAAAACTGTTTTTTTTTTTTAATTATATTTTGTTAATTGGGTATATTACATATGGTATAAGATTCATTGGTTACAACACTCAGGGTTTTATGGGCTCAGTTCCTTACCATACTTCCCTAGAGATTTTATCTGAGGTCCTTCTTTACTCAAATTGTTAACTCTGGTAGTCCATTTTGTATTGGTGGTGCTTAAAAACCTAATCTCCCATCCTAAGTCATCAATCCTGAAAGACATTTCTAGCTTGTCCTTTGTATCAGACATCCTATGTTCATTCAAAAATTGAATGGTGTTTTGGATTTCTTAGAGAACCTCTCTAATAGTTGTGAAAATTTCTTGACATGTAAGGATATGTACTACTTGAGATGGCCTAATTCTTAAGAGCATGTTTTTCCTTCTTAGAGGTCTGCATAGGTTCAAATACAGAGGAGCAGGGTATGCACATGCAACGATTTGACTGCTAAAGTATAAAGGATAAGTAAGAGAATACAATAAAATACATCAAATTGGTCGGTGTCCCCACCCTGACACCATGAGAAAAGAATGTTTCCACTACTTGTTGTATGTCTAATCATGAAGCGAGTTTTTGTATTTCCAGATCATATTTTGCAAATTTATTTATTAATGGGCCACTTATTTTACACAAACATTTATTGTTTGGGTCTCGGGATGTAGTAACTGTGATATTGTTAAAATTGGATTATCATGCCTCGGTGCCTGCTTTCAGTTATGATGATATTGATAGCAACACCAATGAATCATTGAATTTGTAATATCCATGAGAATTGATCAGATCAAATTATGGTCCTAATAGGTTTGGAATAGGAGGGTTAAGAATAAATATTTGGAGGGAATAACCCATATTCATATTAGTCGATGTTAAATATTTTCCATTGATTTTCTACTTTCCCTTTTGTAGAACATCAAGTTCACAGTGCGTAGTAATTTTACTACTTGGGTTTGAATCAAAAATGTCAATTTTACATCTGTAACTGTATTTTGAATTTGTGGAACTTGTGAAGTAAATACTAATTACTTCATTAACATAGGTCTTGAAAAAAAAATCTTGCTAGTCTTCATGTCATTACCTAATGCCTCTTTGAGAGTAAATTTCTCAAACCCATGGGGAAACATGCTAGTATAGGTGTTGAATACTCCATCCTTAGTTTTATAGAAAGAATTGATTTAGTTGGTAGATTTATTCCTGGGTAATGATTATGGTTTCTCACTGCACTGGAAACTTTGGATTGGGTGGAGTATAGAATTTGTTTTTCTCTTCTTTTCTATAATCAAATATAGATCAATGGATACTTTCATTTTCTATGTGGTATTTATAGGACTAAATAATTAATCTTTATGCCAAGGATTGCATATAATTTCCCCATGGCTACAAACTCTTATCCAAATGATATTATCAAAAGGTTTGTAACTTCTAAGGGAACTTACAGTTATTGACAAGGAAGGGTGACACTGATGACTTGCTACAAGTGTTTTCCACTTGATACTTTCTTTATGGAATTGACACAACACTGCACACTTTTATGCTTTATTATTCTCTTATATTGGAGATGCCTTATTCTCTCTCTTGGAATACTCTATGTGATGTATTTGAGGAGTTGACAAGGAATGTAGTGTTAACTCTCGATATCAATGGCCAGATTTGCAACAAATTAATTTCTCAATTGTTTGATTGTTGTCCTTGAATTTGACATGATTAAAAATTAATTATAATATCAACGGTTGAGAGATAGCAATTCCCAGATATCAAGACATAGTCCCTACCATTTACATTTTGTGATGTTGGTTTGTCACAGGATGAGATATCATTTCTTAAATCAAGCTTAGATTCTCTTTTGTATATGATTATGTCAGCTTCTTTGAGAAGATAAGAGTTACCTTGAAATTTGCACTGCTAATTTTTAAACATGTCACAAAACTGGTAATTACCTCTTGCTGGCATATATATACTAAGAAAATTCTGGTAAATAGTGATAACTGACATCCTGGCATTTCTCCTAAAACGTTTCTTCAGAATAATGCACAAAGGGGCCTTAACATATCTGGTTATTTTTTCAGATAGGTGTTGGAATTGTTACACACCAAATTCCCACACTAATAAGTGTGGATTTGTCACACTTTAGTGAGGGAGTGTTTGTCATAATCCCTAAACATGTTGGAGGAGAAATTTATCATAGAAATTCAAAATACTATGTGCACATGTATTATTAATTTTTATTGAAAAAATGAAATTAATTTAGTGTGATAATCCACCTCACATTTAGTTTCATAATCTCGAGGAGAAGTTGAGAGTCTCATGGATGGTTGAGATATTTTTTTAAACCAAAATTCTAATTTGATGGATCTTGAGAGATATTTCCTCCTTAAAGTACTTGAGAGATATTTCCTCCTTAAAGTACTTGAGAGATATTTTCTCCCTAAAAATCTTGGAGATCCCAATTTAGTGGATCTAGTGAGTGATCTTCTCCATGGTGGTTAAGCCTCCAAATCCTATATAATGAGGGAATTCCAAGGTGAGGGGGGAAGGAATCCATTTGAAGCATCATAATTTTTATCTCAAGGAATTCATGCAGGGGTTGTATAGAAGAAGCATTGGAGGAAGCTTGCTCAACTTCAAGGTGATTTTAAGTGTTGTCCATTGTTTCTCATGAATTTAAACTTGGCTTAATCCCTTACTTTTGTCTCATTTAGTTTATATATGAAATTTATGCTTGTTTCATTTAGTTAGATTTTATTTCATATAAATTTATGCAAACAATATAGGAGGAAGATCTTTTTGTCTAAGTGCAGGGAGATCGTGTTCAAGCTAGGACTGGATCCAACGCTAGAGAAACAAGGAGTAGTGAGGACAACCTTTGAAAAAGGTGCACTCTTACTTCCTTTTCCCAATTCTTTTTTTCATGTGTGATTAAAAAATATCAAGGGATGTTAGTGTCCATTTTCACTATTATGTCTTAGCTGAAGAAAACTCAGCTAAGGGGAGCTTAACTTGTTCGCAGGGTAAGATTTCTCACAAAAACATTTGGTGACTACTGTTCCTTGGTTTTTACCCCTGCCATTTTTTTTGTTTTGATTGATGAATGCATGTTTTTCTTTGAATTTATTTTGGCGTTTCATATTCACTAGATAGTTTACAAAATCCTTGATTAGCTTCCTGTTGAGTCTGGGCTGATTTTCAGCTATCTTGGAGCTCTTTTCAACAGTGAGACTCCCTCCTAGTGCCTTTCAGAGCGTAATTGATTCTCCCTGGAAGTGTATTTGGGAGCATCACTCTTTTAGTAATTCTCTGTCCCCTTAGTGACATGAGCGTCACCCTTGTTTCTACACTGATTTTTGGTCTTTGTCTTCTCTTTTTCTTGGCTTTTTTACTCAGAGTTAGACCTTAATTTCTTGTTGGATTGCTTGGGATTTTGTTTGATTCAGAAGGTTGTTCATATCACTCTGTTTTTTTTGCTAATCTATTTTCTTGGATCAATTCGTGAAAAGGTCATAATCCCTTCAAGGAACTAATCTAAATCCTTGTATTTATCTTTGACTGTCAGTTTACTCTGAGCATAGGTATGCCTGCCTCGGGGATGATATA